>JASANA010005915.1:0-14972 GCA_030248095.1 Ptycholaimellus sp. GST1_10 | reverse complement strand
TATGTGGTGTACTTCGTTCAGTTACGTATTGCTGAGTTTTTCTCAGCCCAGCCAGTACGGATTGAACTGATTTTGGCTGCCAATGGAAAGGGCAACATCAAATTATGGGGGGTACTCGCGAAAAACTGCATATAAGTTAAGATTTGATAGAGAAAATCGCAAAACAAAAGTGCCGCACGAACTCCTTCCCTTCCCGTCCCTTCCCTTCCCTTCTTCCCTTCTCTCCCTTCTTCCCTTCCCTTCTTCGCATCTACTCCATGAACGGGTGTAGGTATTCATTTAACCCCCGCCCCACACCTGCGTCCTTGGCTCTTGGGCTTTGGTCAATCATTTATTACTAACCTTTTAGTCACGTTCAAAACAGACACACAGTTGGTGTCATGGTGAAAGCGATTGGCCTCTTAGGTTACTCTAGCAGGTTCGAATCCTTACATAGGCGTTTACTTTTTGTATGTTTAAAATTGAATAAATAACTGATACTAGCGGCATGCTAAAAGAAAATAAAGCTCTGTTCTCCCAAAAATCATGCAACGAAAAAATTTTTTTCAATCGTTTTTGATTTTTAGGGTTGTTTACTCTGGTATCATCACACTGGTCATCGTCACCCTGCGAAATATATGGATGGTACCATCGGCAAGCCAAAAGAAAACATCTTTACTCCCAAAAATCAAATTTTTCGAGTATAAGGCCAAGGAAATTTCAAGAAATTAAAAAAAGAACAATAATTAAAATAAAGAACATATTATAATTTTTATGAACAAGAATCTTTTATAAATTTTTATGAATAACAATAATGAGTTTTATTTTGGTATCTTTAAATTTAAAGTTGAAGAAATAAATGGTACCATCGGCAAGCCGAAAATAAGCTCTTTTCTCCCAAAAAAACAATTGCCCCGAGTGTAAAGTCAAAGAAATTTCCCTACTACGAGTGGAATCTGCTGTGTCACCTGTATTTTGTTTGAGCGCGCATGAAAAGAGTTCTTGAACTGCGCGCGAAAACAAAATGCAAATGCCCCACCAGCAGATTCCACTCGTAGTAGGGAAATTTCTTTGACTTTACACTCGGGTCAATTGTTTTTTTGGGAGAAAAGAGATTATTTTCGGCTTGCCGATGGTACCATTTATATATATATATGCGTATATATATGTATCTGGAAATGCTGTACACGGGCGAATTCTCAACGGATTGGGACAAACTTTTTTTTTCCTGGAAGGTAATGCTATTTTAGGAAGATCTGGAGGGGTAGACCCGGAATTTGAGCATTTGAAACATTACTTTTTTTTGTGTAGAATGGTTGAAATATGGGGTATGCTGTAAAAGGCTCAATTCTCAACGGATTTTGACAAACTTTTTTTTCCCTGAAAGGTAATAATATTTTGGGAAGATCTAGAGGGGTGGAACTGGTCCCATAGCATTTGAAACATTACTTTTTTGGGTAGAACGGTTGAAAAATGAGGCTATGTTGAGAAATAGCGAATTCTACAACGGATTTGGACAAACTTTTTTTTTGCTGGAAGGTAATAACATTTTAGGAAGATCTAGAGGGGTGGAACTGGTCCCGGAGCATTTGAAACATTACTTTTTTGGGTAGAAAGTTTGAAAAATGGGGTATGTTGAGAAATAGCGAATTCTCAACGGATTTGGACAAACTTTTTTTTTGCTGAAAGGTAATAACATTTCTGGATGATCTGGAGGGGTGGAACTGGTCCCGGAGCATTTGAAACATTACTTTTTTGGGTAGAAAGTTTGAAAAATGGGGTATGTTGAGAAATAGCGAATTGTCAACGGATTTGGACAAACTTTTTTTTTGCTGAAGGGTAATAACATTTCAGGAAGATCTGGAGGGGTGGAACTGGTCCCAAAGCATTTAAACATTACTTTTCTGGGTATAAAGTTGGAAAATTGCAATATGCGGTTTTTGCACTGTAGTACCTGAAGTCTTGAGAATTGCACAGAAAACTTGATATTTATGTTCACTAGTCTTATATGTGGATTCTAAATCTGTGCTTACTTTTGAAATTGGTTGAGAAACCACATACTTGATTTTTGAGTTAAAAGGATCATATAAAGGATGCGCTCCGCGGTCACCTATTGCGCTTTGCGCCATATACTTGTTCACTCTTAGCTGGTCTCTTTATAATGCTTGTAATCAAGTTAGCTTGGGCATCAAGGTAATGAAATTTATTTGATTCATCTTATCATGTAACTAGCTTGGGCTCTAAGGCAATGAAATTAATTTTGAAACTCTTATCATGAAATTATACTTACAATATTTTGAAGCTCTAAAGAGCTAAGAGAGCCCAGAAAATTTTGGTCACCTTAGGATGTATGTTTAGATAGAGATAAAAAAAATAAACATTGGTTAACATTTAGAAAAACAATGAAAATATGTTGCAATAAAAATATATTATTTTGAATCAATAATTTTATTAGTTTTCCCCGCTTTTTGTTTTTGCTACCAACAGCATTTGTTTAAATTATTTAAAGTTTTTCATGCTGTTTGAGTACTTTAACCTGCCAAAAAATTATAATATCACAAATGTGTAAATTTTCTGGGCTCTCTTAGCTCTTTAGAGGTTCAAAATATTGTAAGTATAATTTTATGATAAGAGTTTCAAAATTAATTTCATTGCCTTAGAGCCCAAGCTAGTTACATGATAAGATGAATCAAATAAATTTCATTACCTTGATGCCCAAGCTAACTTGATTACAAGCATTATAAAGAGACCAGCTAAGAGTGAAAAAACACTGAAGCGGAGATTCACAATTTCAGTAATTTCATCCAATTTGAACAGCCAAAGGCCAATAAACAGCCCAATGCCCAATACAATGCTTTAAGATGAAGTTGATGATGAGGGACTTGTACACCACGGCCTAAAATAATATCTCTACCAAATCAATTTGCCCTGTAACAATCATTGCAGGTCTCAAAAACTCAAAAATATAAACCTTTTAGGTTTTCCAATTAGGTTTTCAGTTTTAATCAAGGCTCGTTCGCTAAATGATTCTAGGCTAATATTAGCCCTAGCAAAAATTTCCACTAGCTAAAATAAATCCAATTCCAGCTACCAGTACAAAACATAGAGGAATTTTTGAGTAAATAATGCTAAGCTAAATTTGTGCATCAAAAGAAAAAAAATTTGGGGTTGGAGCAGAAGTAAGTGGCACAAAGCGAGAAGCAAGATGACAGTTCTTTGAACAAGTCATGTGGGAATTCCCAGTGCCAAGACCAGTATGCCTACTTCTAAGCAAATGCGGCAATAGATGGTACTGTGTGACTGGTCATTTGCGCTGTCTCAGTCCTAAACGTCACCAGTGCGCTTGCATCTTCTTTGACCTATTTCCCAGCAGTTTTCATCTTTTCGGAAAATGCTGCCTTTCTGAACCTTTCTGAACCTACTTTAAGAGGCGCTTTTTGCGAGCAGTTAGAATCGACCGGACATAAATTTTCTGATCCCCCTTTTTTATTGCAGATTCGGAATTTCCATACATTTTTATGCAACTCCATCAATTTTGAGCGAAAAATATGCAAAAATGGGCTCACAACAGCTCCAAACGTAATGGGAGATCGAAATTTGGCCAATTTTCGCGTTTCACAGAGATGTATTCATATAACGGCCAATCATGATTTGCGAAAATTCTAAGTATGGATTCGCAAAAATGACTATCATTTTTTAATTTTTCACAAAATTTTGCTCTAGAAACTACTCAGAAACATACCAAAAGGGGGTAAGCCAAATGAGCTATCAGCACTTTTCTATGCCCCAGTCCAGAATGGCCCTATGTTATAACATAGGGCACATTGGCGATGGTGAAATTTTTGCACTAAAAAACTTCCTGCTCTTCTGTAACTAAATATTTCCAAATTTCTTTTGTGAGCTTCTTATAACCCTTACGCAAGTATCTACTAAGAAAAAACATTGGGTTGCCTTTGACAATTTAGGAAAAAGACCCAACGATTGAAGACAGGTCAAGAATTGGTCCTATGTTATAACATGGGGCAATATTGAGTAAAAAAATTTTGGTCTTGAATTTTGATTCCAGTGGCCTAAATTGATACTCCAACCTCAGATACATCAGAAAATATCATTTTTATGTCCAATTTTAAGGTATTTTGAAATTTGAAGTTTTCAATTTTGTTTCACAGTGTGATGCTGAGTGTTCAAAAAACGCATAAAAGTCAAATTTCAAAATACCTTAAAATTGGACATAAAAATGATATTTTCTGATGTATTTGAGGTTGGAGTATCAATTTAGGCCACTGGAATCAAAATTCAAGACCAAAAATTTTTTGCTCAAATTAAACCAAATCAAAACCAACCAAAATTTTGCGAAAAATTCAAAAATGATAGTCATTTTTGCGAATTCATACTTAGAATTTTCGCAAATCATGATTATTGACAAAAATCGAAATTTGAGATTTTTGAGCATTGACCACATTGACTCATATCTTGTAACGGATTTTCATTTTTAGGCAAAATTATTGTCATAAGTGCATTGCCAAGAAACTAGGGATTCAATTGATACCCATATTGTCCGTAGAAATATGTAAAATAGAGGAGAGTTTAGTTATATGAATACATCTCCGTGAAACGCGAAAACTGGCCAAATTTCGACCTCCTATTACGTTTGGAGCTGTTGTGAGCCCATTTTTGCATATTTTTCGTCCAAAATTGGTGGAGTTACATAAAAATGAATGGAGATTCAGAATCTGCAATAAAAAACGGGGGTCAGAAAATTTATGTCCGGCCCCCCTCCTCGCACTCCTCTCATAAAACGTCTTTTAAATATCAGGCAAAATAGTAACTTGGGCACGTAGGTAGCGCGCTGGAGACGTTTACGACAAAGGCAGCGCAAAGGTTGAACAAAACTAGCAATCGCCATCTTCGAAGTAGGCATGTTGGTATCTACGGCTCTCTGTCTTGTTCCTTGCTTAGTGCTCTTACCCCAATTTTCTTCAAACAAGTACTATTCAAACCTTTTTTAAGTTGTTCTTTTTGAATTTGAGCAAATTATATATCCACCCGCTGGACCAGGCCATCCATGCGGCAGTGTTTTCCGAGCAGCGCGACCTGGCCAGCGGCGGCCCCAGCGAGCCGGACGTCAAAGTCCCCATTCCTCAGCTCCTCCGCCTTCTATCTGATCGAGATCCCGTTCGCAATCCAAATCTTTCTTCCTGCTTCACAACCTAGCCCTGGCGATTGGACAAGCCAAAAAGCGATAGAATTCGAAATCAGTGCTTTGCTTTTGGAATTTTCTTGGAAGTAGATCGTGTTGACTTTAGGACATTAGTGTAGATTGATAGAAAAAAAATGACTAATTGATGATTCAAGCAAAACATGGAATGACTGGGTAATCAGATTTCAGATGGTGGTAGAACGTGCAGCCAAGCAAGTCTCTCAGCTGGTCAAGCAGGAAGACCCTCGTAATATCATGATCGAGCACAAGGACCTCGTACAGAGAGTAGTCAAGACCATAGATCTGTGGAGAGATCATCCTGGAGGTTGGTTCGCCATTTTTTTGTTCACGCTCCACTAATGACTTCCTATTCTTTGACCAAAAGTAACAATAATTGGTAACTTAAGAGAGCTTTTGTGAGAGGTTGAAACGGACAAACCCCCCCCCCTCTTTTATATTTGACCGCGGAGCGGCCCGAAGGGTCTATAGAGGCTCCGCGGTCTATAGAGGTTACTCAACTTTTGTCCTCATATATATATATATATATATATATATATATATATATATATATATATATATATATATATATATATATATATATATATATATATATATTTCTGGTAATGCTGGGAACGGGCGAATTCTTAACGGATTGGGACAAACTTTTTTTTTCCTGAATGGTAATGCTATTTTAGGAAGATCTGGAGGGGTAGACCCGGAATTTGACCATTTGAAACAATACTTTTTTGGGTAGAAAGGCTTGAAAACTGCAATATAGCGTTTTTGCGCTGTAGCACCTTTAATCTTGAGAATTGCACAGAAGACTTGAGTTTTTTTGTTCACAAGTCGTATATAACGATTCCAAATATATGCTTACTTTTGAAAATGGTTGAAAAACTAGAGATTACCCTCTTGAGTGACAAACTTTCACGAATAACAATAGAATCAATAATCAGTAGCAGCTGAACGGCTGAGAATTGAACAGAAGACTTGAGTTTTTTTGTTCACAAGTCGTATATAACGATTCCAAATATATGCTTACTTTTGAAAATGGTTGAGAAACCACAGACTTACCCTCTTGAGTGACAAACTTTCATGCACAACAATAGCATCAATAATCAGTAGCAGCTGAACGGCTGAGAATTGAACAGAAGACTTTGGTTTTTTGATTCACAAGTCATATATACCGATTCTAAATCTGTGCTTACTTTTGAAAATGGTTGAGAAACCACAGACTTTTCATCTTGAGTGACAAACGTTCACGCATGACAATAGCATCAATAATCAGTAGCAGCTGAACAGCTGAGAATTGCACAGAAGACTTTGGTTTTTTGATTGACAAGTCATATATACCAATTCTGAATCTGTATTTACTTTTGAAATTGGCAGAGAAACCACAAACTTACCCTTTTGAGAGAAAATGTTCACTCTTGTATGAAAACATTCCTCAATTTTTGGCATCTGCTACAGGTGAATGTGGAAGGCGGAATATGCTCCGCGGTCACCTATTGCGCTTTGCGCCATATACTTGTTTTTAATGAAAATATGACATGTTTTTAAGACTTTTGGTAGAGTATGAGTGGTCAAAACTCAAAATTCGATTTTTGGCGAAATTTTGAAATTTAAAAAACGGCCGATTTTTCAATCAACTATAACTCTTGATCTGCTCAACGCAGTTTAATGATTTGACCACTAATCGAACCGTCTCGTTGACTAGGATATTTGATTTTTTTTGTGCAACTCCCTACGATCATTTCCTGCCAAGTTATTTTTAAAAATTTTTTTTACCAGTTTTCAAAAGTTCAACAAATTTATGATTTTGAAGTAAAAATTTTATTTGCGCTGGACGAGACCCATTTTTTCTGAAAATTCAGCTAATTTTACATATATGTACCATTTTTTGACACAATAAATTTCTTCTGACCCATATCCATAGCTGTGTGGTTGTTAGCTTCAGTTTATAACATAGGGCCAATATGAGAGTGCACATTTTTAACCTCAAATATCACTGATGGTATAAGGCTTTCAAAGTCATGGCGCTAATGAAACTTTTACTTCAAAATCATAAATTTGTTGAACTTTTGAAATTTGAAAAAGTTTTTTTAAATAACTTGGCAGGAAATGATCGTAGGTAATTGAACAAAATTACCAAATATTCTACTCGACGAGGCGGTTCGATGATGGTCAAATCATCAAACTCCGTTGAGTAGATCGAGAGTTATAGATGATTCAAAAATCGGCCGTTTTTTAAACTTCAAAAATTCGCCAAAAATCGAATTTTGAGTTTTGACCACTTATACTCTACCAAAAGTCTTAAAAATGTCTACTTCACATAAAATTTAGAAAAAAAGGGGGTAACAATTTTTGTCCTTCCCCCTATTTCAGACATTTGTTCTTCTCAGAAAATCTCTCTTAAATAAGTGCAGGATGTCTCGACCTTTTTTAATGCTCTACTAGTAGTTTGCTTAATTATTGACCAAAATCAGTGGCGGGTATTAGGGGGGGGAAGGGGGGAAGGAGGCGACGAAGAAAAATAATAAAAAAATGTAGAAAAATTTTTGCACGCTTTGCGTACATTGGATTCTCAACTATCAATTAAAGAATTTCGGACTATGCTAGCTCCCCCCCACTTATGCATTCCCCCCCCCCACTTAAATAACCCCCCCCCCCCCCACTTATACAATCCCCCCACTTAAAAATTGAAATTTTTTTCTTGCTTTAAAATACATATCTGTGCATATCTCGAAGTTTAAACTCAAGGAATTTTTTTCTAAACAACAAAATACCTACTTTTTTAGTTAGTCTATACCGAGTTAGTCTATACCGAGTTCGTCATGCTATTAGTTAGTTTATACCGCTATATAGGGCGTAGCCAACACAAAAACTAAAAGGCTTGTCCTTTGACTGTGGCAGTACCTACTAGTTAGTCTATACCGAGTTCATTGATGTTTTAAAGTGCTCAACTCGGTAAGGACTAACTAGTAGGTACTGCCACAGTCAAAGGACGAGCCTTTTAGTTTGTGTTGGCTACGCCCTATATAGCGGTATAGACTAACTATGTTTGCAAAAAAAGTAGGTATTTAATCATCTACATGAAAATTCCTTGAGTTTAAACTTCGAGATATGCACAGATATGTATTTTAAAGCAATAAAAAAATTTCAATTTTTAAGTGGGGGGGATTGTATAAGTGGGGGGGATTATTTAAGTGGGGGGGAGGGGAATGTATAAGTGGGGGGGGGCTAACATAGTCCAGAATTTCTTTGTTGATTTCCAATTTTAGGGGCCAATTTTTGCAATTTTAGCAATTTCCAATTTTTGCAGGCTGCGCACGCATAGGGGAAAAGTTTATTGACAAAATTTTTTTTCCAAAATCCTCCTCCCCGAACCTTAACCGAATATCCGTCATTGACCAAAAGTAATAAATTAACAATTAAATTTGAAAACAATTAGCAAAAGTGATACCTAATATTTGACCAGACCAGAAAGCAACCATTACTCTTGCTGGTTTTGTCAAAAATAGTATAAAGCCCACAGTTGTTTTAAAAATAAAATTTCTCTCGAATTTACAGAAATTGTGAAACACTCGGCAAGAACACTCTACGAAATGGCCAAGCATCGACAAGCCATGGAGGCCATCTTCAAAGCTAAAGGCATTCGCCAACTCGTCAAAGTGCTTGAGTCAAAGTTCCCATTCCCTCTCATGAATCTTTGATCCGCTAAGACTACGCCTATGCATTTGCAGGTGCATGTGTGTAGTGCGGTCCATGGCTCATTGCACATGGTGGGTGAGATTTGTTGTTTGTGCACGTAGAGTTCCACTGGGCTTTGCCACCATTGTTGCAGGTCCATCTGGGTCACCGCTCGTACCGGCTCATCCTCAGCTGCTTCATCACCATTCAGAACCTCTCTGATGCCGCTAACAAGGTCATTAATTTCCCAGTTGAAGCAGATTCATGTCACCTCCCGTTTCTCTGGAACAGTGAGCTGCTTTGAAGCCGAAATAATTGGAATGCCTTTAATTAAATGCTCAAGAATCAATAATGAATAAATGAGATGATGCTGTGCAGGTGGAGGGTTTGGCACAGCTGTTGGATTCCTGTCTAGGCCTGCTAGGCTGTTCCGACTTCCAAGTGGTCAGCCACTGCTCAGGCATACTCCGCAACCTGCCCTGTAACAACCAGGCTAACAAGGTCTTCCCTGTCCCCATTCCTCTTACCTAGAAAGCGATCTTAAAAAGCGTCCATTTGCCAAAACTCTACAATCAAAAGTCGGAGTTTTTTGCCAGAACATAATTTGATATCGATGTTATAGTATGCCATATTGGAATGTTATAGCATGAGGTATCCTGTTTTGGGGCATTTATAATTTCAAAATATTTTTGCTGGATTTAAAAGTTGATTTTCGCCATTTTTATTATTGAAGCGGTAAATTACGGTGAACAGAGCTTTGTATGCTAGCGTCTGATTTATGGACATAATTGCCCTACCTGTTTCATGAGCATTAAAAATACCCTAAAAATTGTCAAATTCAGGAGTGCTATTCCAAATTAATTTCAGAGCCATATCGTGCAAAAAGATGGCGTCACCAATGTACTACGGACACTGGACTACCATCTTGATCTGCTAAGAGCCATAGCCGCCAGGAATCAGGTCAGATCATCCTGTTCCGCTTTTCCCCCCAATTTTTCTTTGCTTTGCAAAAAGGCATCCTTTTCTGGCAGACAATCGAATGAAAAAAGAATCGATTCCAGGCAAGCACTGAAGAGGTGAACAACTGGGTCGACACTGTGGAGTATTGTCTGGCTATCCTCCGTTGCCTCACAGTCCGCCACTCCCAAGCTCAGCTGGCTCGGACCCACCTTCGAGACTTCCATGGTTAGGCAAAATTATCGGTAGATTTGCAATTTTATTGGCACTGCTAGCTGTCGAAAATTTGTTTTTTAAAAATCGCTTGAGCAAACCCCAACAGAGCTCTATTGGGAGGTAATATTTTATTGGCAGGTAGGCAAGGTAGCTGGTGCGGAGTGGTTGTGGGTGTTCTGGAGTGCGGTCGAGTGGTGCTGATAAAAGAGGCGCTGGGTTTGGTGGAGAATGTGGGCAGGGAGGAGCAGCTGGCGCCGGCCATTGCTGCCTCCACACTCATCCCCAGCATCAGCCGAACCTTCCAAGCCTACTACGATTCCTACATGGCCAATAACGATTCCCAGGTTCGCCCTTCCCAGCCTCTTGTCATCAACCGACAAAAGATCAATAAACCAATCCTACTGAAAGCTTTCTAACTATGCTTTCAATTTTGCACATCTCCCCTATGCAGTGTGCTGTGAGCATTAAGATAAGAATAGTACGGGAGCATGTAGGTGAATAAGGAAGCGGTGCCTGTGTTCGAGGGCATCAACATTCTGGACCTCCTGGAGGTTTGTGTGGCAGCCTTGGGCGCCCTGGCCAAACCCCACAGCCCCAGCGCCAACCACCGGGCCCGCATTGGCAACGCCGGCAACATTCCCTACCTTGTCAACCTACTCAGGTAAATACACACCTACACCTCAGACTGCTGTGCTGCTACTCTTCAACTGCGATTAGTATTAACCCAAAGGCATTAATTTAAAGTCTGAAATCGGAGTCTATGAGAAGACTGGCGCTGAGAACCCTGCGAAACCTGGTGGAGGCTGGGAGTGAGCGAGCTGCTGCCGAGGTTACCGAGGCCCTGCCTCAAGGTTTCCACTTATTTGGCTTGCTTCCTTGATCGGTCTTGAAATTTGGCCAAATGGTATTTGCGAAAAATTGATTTTGAAAAACATTGATGCAAAGTGGCGTACCTGTTGTAAGTTTTACAGCCTTTCTAAAAGTTTTAATGGGGAAAGGCGTTTTTTGCCAATATTTTTGACCGCTGAGCGGCCCGAAGGGCCGCTCCGCGGTCTATAGAGGTTACTAAACTTTTGTCCTGATATTGGCCTGGCGCGAGGGAGCACAGCGACCGTCAGCGCCCAGGCCCTCTTTTCGACCCAGCTGTATGTTTTGAGGGTTATTGCCAGATCTCAAAATTGATAAGCGTTTTTCTCAACCCACATAGCACCGATTGCACTGATTTTTGCTGCAACGGAAAGGGCAACATCGAATTATGGGGGGTACTCGCAAAAAGCAGCATAAAAGTTCGGATTTGATCGAGAAAATCGAAAACAAGTTGCCGTCCGAACTCCTGCTGCCCTGCCCTGCCCTGCTGCCCTGCCCTGCTGCTGCTGCTGCTTCGCATCTGCTAATGAACGAGAGTAGGTATTTATTCGATCTCCCCCCTTTACTTGAACCCAGTGCTCAACTGCGCAGATTTGCATGAAACTAATAAACTACTCCCTTATCAACAAATCTATGCGCCCCTGTGGTGTAATGGTAAAACGACTGGCTTATGGCTGAGTCTATTGGGTTCAAAGCTAGCAAAATTAATCTAATTAAGTCAGTTAATTTTTATTTTTGCATGACTTTTAATGTAGAAGAAATATCTGGTACCATCGGCAAGCTGAAAGTAAAGCTCTTTTCTCCTAAAAATCGAATTTTCCGAGTGTAAGGCTAAGGAAATTTAAATTGAAAAAAATACAGAACAATAATAAAAACAACATATATACATTAAACACATACATTAAAATTAAAATGATTGTAATGAATAACAAAAATGAGTTTTATTTTTGTATCTTAAAAGTTGAGGAAATAAATGGTACCATCGGCAAGCCGAAAGTAAGCTCTTTTCTCCCAAAAAAACAATTGCCCCGAGTGTAAAGTCAAGGAAATTTCCCTACTACGAGTGGAATCTGCTGTGTCACCTGTATTTTGTGTGAGCGCGCCTGAAAAGAGTTCTTAAACTGCGCGCGAAAACAAAATGCAGATGCCCCACAAGCAGATTCCACTCGTAGTAGGGAAATTTCCTTAACTTTACACTCGGGGCAATTGTTTTTTTGGGAGAAAAGAGCTTACGGCTTGCCGATGGTACCATTTATGTATATATATATATATATATATATATATATATATATATATATATATATATAAAAAAAAAAAAAAAAAAAAAGTCTGGAAATGCTGTCCACGGGCGAATTCTCAACGGATTTGAACAAACTTTTTTTTCCTGAAAGGTAATGCTATTTTAGGAAGATCTGGAGGGGTAGACCCGGAATTTGAGCATTTGAAACATTACTTTTTTGGGTAGAAATGTTGAAAAATGGGGTATGCTGTAAAATGCTCAATTCTCAACGGATTTTGACAAACTTTTTTTTTCCTGAAAGGTAATAATATTTTAGGAAGATCTGGAGGGGTTGAACTGATCCCGGAGCATTTGGAACATTACTTTTTTGGGTAGAACGTTTGAAAAATGGGGTATGTTGAGAAATGGCTGATTCTCAACGGATTTGACAAACTTTTTTTTTGCTGAAAGGTAATAACATTTTAGGAAGATCTGGAGGGGTGGAACTGGTCCCGGAGCATTTGAAACATTACTTGTTTGGCTAGAAATTTTGAAAAATGGGGTATGTTGAGAAATGGCGAATTCTCAATGGATTTGGACAAACTTTTTTTTGCTTAAAGTTAATTAAATTTTAAGAATATCTGGAGGGGTGGAACTGGTCCCGAAGCATTTAAAACATTACTTTTCTGGGTAGAAAGTTGGAAAATTGCAATATGCGGTTTTTGCACTGTAGTACCTGAATTCTTGAGAATTGCACAGAAGAGTTGTTCACTAGTCATATATGTCGATTCTAAATCTGTGCTTACTTTTGAAATTGGTTGAGAAACCACAGACTTGATTTTTGAGTTACAAAGTATCATATAAAGGATGCGCTCCACGGTCACCTATTGCGCTTTGCGCCATATACTTGTTCAATTGGATCTTCCTCCACATCCCATTCTATAGAAACATCCAGATTGATTTTTAGGTATGCTGGTAAATCTGGCACAGACATGCCAGCCGCCCATCCCTGACGAAGTCCATCGATTGGCCAAAGCCCTTCATCAGGTATTGCTAAATCCCTTCCATGCAAGAATCCTAAATAATCCCTTTAGTTTGAATTCTGAGGTTGTATTTTGCTCTATTCTCACTTCTGTCAAACCTGGTATATTCAGGTATCTTCCCAATTCATTCCCCAAGTTTTGGTTGAGGTGCCAGCGTTCCTGCATTCTCTAGGCTTAAAGCGAGAGCGGAGAGTGGCTGAGGGAGAGGAGGACTGCCAAGGTCTGGCTCTGGCCCAACGGGGTGAGCAACAGGGCTCCATCCATCTTCTTTTGTTTATCCACTCCCGCCGTTCAGCTTAAGCAATTGAATATTAGCTTCCAGGGACCAGACAGTGGTGAAGGTGGCGAAAGTGGAGGTGAAGCAGGAGCCACTGTAGGTGCGCACTTAGCCGGATGGGCCAAGTCGGAGCCAATTTCTCTGATAAAACTGCTGTACCAGTGTTGCTTGTTCCATGGTGTTGCATATCCGGTGGTTTTTGCAGCTTTTGACATTTTTAAAGTTTTGTTTTGGTTGCAAAGAAGAATTAAGGCTACACAGCTGGCAGATACGCATTTCTAGCAAGGACAAAATGAATGAATTGCTAGATTATGTAAACAGCCTTCTGACTGTTCTGCCCTCAGTGTCAAGCTGAAAAAGCGCAAAAAGTACCACCACAGTTAGGTAAGATAAAAGGCTGAAAGAAAAGTAATTAGAAAACAATCCAGAAACAAACAAGAAATTTGATTAACTTAAGGTTAAATATTGAGCGCTTGCTGAGCAAAACTAATTCTAATGAATTTGAGACGAAAGTTTCCACTTTTTAGTGCGGCTATTGGTGGCTCATATTGTGAATGACAGCACTGAAATCAAAGGCTGGATTGTAGGAGTTAGCGGGCCAGATGGTCTGGGCCCAATACGCTGGGGCAGAGTTTACAATGTGAAGTGTAGAGGCCGCAGTCCTGCCAGAGTTGGTTTTGGGCCAGATGGCTAATAATCACTTTTCATGCTGCTGAAAAGAAGTCTGCCATTGGAGCCATTAGAGCAGTGATTGATTCATCGCATTTTTGCTTGCTAGTGGAAAGTTTACCTTAAACGTAACGTTTCAATATCGAGTGCTCACTTACAAGCTATCTCCATTGAACCCTTGCTTCATAGACTACTGAAATTTATCATTTCAAAAATATTCGCCATGAGCTGTCTTTCTTGTTGTATCAAAGTGAACTCTTTGCCCATCCATCTGAGTCGCACACATCTGAGCCAGTCCGCCAGCCAGCCTCAATGGAAATGCGAGGAGTGCACTTTCATCACCTGTCAAGTTTCCGAGGCTGTTCTTCATCCATTTCTCCTTCAGCATCGACCGCTTAGTCTACAGATGCTATCGGAACTGCTCATTCAGCATCCCACGCAAATGGAATCATCCAAAATCAAAAAGAACAAAGATTCCTTTCACAGTTCGTGGAATGCTTCAGAGACAGATGGATTGGAAATACTCGCCTAAACCATTATTAAAATTGAAGAAGCTCCTCTAAAAGAAAATGGCCCAAAAATTGCTGACGAACCAGTATGCCTGTGCTGCTCCAAACAGCTACATCTGACTAACTGAGACCATTTTGGTTACTGTCACCAAAATGAGAGCACAAAATTGCTAGTTTTTAGTTCCCAAAGAGCGGACAGTCTCTGCAAGCACATCCTGGCCTGCAACAAAGTGCAGCCGTTTCAGTGCGGAGCCTGCAACTATCGGTCTGCACAAAAAGGTGACAAGCCAAATGCAAGTCTTTAACTTTTGCTCTTGCAAATTTGCAACATTACTTTACTTAGGTG
>JASANA010005914.1:0-12056 GCA_030248095.1 Ptycholaimellus sp. GST1_10 | reverse complement strand
AGATTGTCTGCATCATCGGCATCACACCCTATGGGGTGGCCAATATTCCTTCCTCAAAAGCCTCCAGCCAGACCATTGATCTCATAATGGGGCTCAATGTGTATGAGAAGGTGGTGGGGCCACAGTGCGAATCGCAGCTGGTGGGTTAGGCATTGTCGGCCTATCACTCAGCTTTCGGCACTATTTTGCGGGGGAGTCTGGAGTGTGGGGAGTTGAAAGTGACGGATAGGCTGCTGGCCAACCACTCATCATCACACTGCCCAGACTCTTTCCCAGTCTCTCTGGAGGATCATCTCCACGTGCAGACCGCCTTGGATACTCTGGGCTTTGAGAAAGGGGTAGGGTCAGAGGAGGCCACCGATGAGGTGCGAATGGCCGAACTTGCCTCTCGCATCTCCAGGGACTCGGCAGGGGCCTTCCATGTGCCTCTTCCATTCAAGGACAGCTCACCTTCTCTGGCCACGAACTTCTTCCAGGCTTTCAAGTGGGCTGTGAAGACTGATGCTAGGCTGACCGGGGAGGGGCGGGAGAAATATTACGGGGAGTTTGAGGCCCAGAAAGGGGCGGGAGTGATTGTGCCTGCTCACGGCCTACCTCCTCCTGGCCAACTCCTCCATTACCTGCCTCATTTCCCAGCCCCAGGGCCCAAAGTGCGGCCAGTGGTCAATGCCTCTAGCAAATGCGGACACCCACTGCGCTGTCTGAACGATCTCATTGATCCAGGACCCTCTCTGCTCACCGATCTCGCGCAAGTGCAGCTCATGCTTCGCCTTCACCCTTTTGCCCTTGTGGCCGATTTGCGCAAAGCCTTCTACTCCATGCCAGCCCTTCGCATTCTCCTACCAACAGACTCCTCTCGTCCTCTCGATGAGGACAATTACTCCGTTTGGCAATACACTAGGGTCATAATGGGCTGTTCAGCTAGCCCTTGGCTTCTGCAAGTGTGCATTCGGAAGCTGTGTGAGGAGGCGGTGAAGGCGGTGGCCCTGGAGGGGCTGAGCGCTGGAGAAGTGAACTCGCTGCCAGCTCACACCTACGCCGACAATGTGGTGATGGGCTTTCATGAGGGGTCAGACGGGGCAAGGCTGGCACAGGGACTGCGGGCTCTGTTTGCCCAGGCGGACTTTGAGCTGCGTAGCTTTGGGTCCAATTCATCATCAGTCCGTCCGGCAGTTCCAGCAGATGCCTACACTTCAGACCTGGCCTTCAAGAATTTGGGGCTAGTCTGGGACCTTGCCGCCGATGAGCTCAGCCTTCCTGCCATCGATCTATCCGATCTCAAAGGCCCGTCTCTCACAGCCCAGCAATTGGCCTCTACGACCCCATTGGTCTTCTAGTTCCTCTTACCCTTGCGGGGCGGCTGCTGATGCATCGCGTGCATGAGGAGTGTTTGGGGTGGCAGTCAGTGGTGTCTGAGGGGATTGCGGAAGAATGGGAAACTTTGCGGGGTCAGATGGAGCTGGTGCATAGTGTGTGGGTGAGCCAGTGGGTGCTGGGCGGAAAGGTGGAGGTGGACCTCTTCATCACCTCCGATGCCAGCGCTGTTGCCTACGGCTACGCTATCTACGCCGCCCAACCCGAACTTCCCACTCCATCCTCCCAACTCATCCTCTCTCACACCCGCCTCATTCCCGTCAACAAAAAGGGCCTGATCATCACCATTCCTCATTCTGAGCTATGGGGGGTGGAGTTTGGGGCTAGAGCTGCAGCCTGGGTGGTCAAGGCTTGTTCGGGGGCTCTCAGCTTTCGCCGGATAGTGCATTTTGTGGACAGTGCAGTGTGTTTGGCCTGACTGAAGGCAGGAAGGGCACCGCAGGTGTACGAGACGCGCCGCTTGACTGCCATCCTCTCCATCACAGCCACCACAGACTTCTGCTGGATCTCCACGGAGTCCAATCCAGCCAACTGGGCCACAAAACCACACACTCTTAGTCAGCTGCAATCCTCTTCCCTCTTCTGGCAGGGCCAGCCTTCTTTCGTCTGCAAGAGACAGATTGGCCTGAGTGGGCTCTGAAGTGGGAGGTGGAGATAGGCGGGGAGGGAGTTGGGGACGAACTAGAGGGCGGAGAGCTTGCTTCCTCTCTGGCCATTCTCCCTGCCCCAGAGGGGCCTCCGGAGAGCGGCTTGGCTGAGCTGCTTGGCTGTTCCAACTTCTCCTCTCTGCCTCATCTGCTGTGCATCGGAGCCACAGTTCTGAGGGCCGCAAAACGCTTCCAGGGTATCGAGGGTATTCCAGGGTATTGCCCGGGAGGGCCAGTGTTGGCCCAGGATAAAGAGCAGGCTTTGTGGGCTCTAGTAGCGGGAGTCCAGCAGTCAGCCTTCTCTGCCCTGCTGGCTTTCCTCCGTCTCTCAGAGAAAGAGCAGGCAAAGTGCCCAGGGACTCAGGAGGGACGCGATGTGAAGCAGTTAGCCCGACAGGTGGGCGCATGGGTGAGTGGGGACGGCTTAGTGCGCGTGGCATTGAGGTTCTGGAGAGCAGATTTGGAGCTTTTGCCACCAGTTCTTCTCCCACGCTCTCATCACCTCACTTCACTCATCCTCCTCCACACTCACGAATCCAATGCTCATGCCTTGAAAAGCACCACCCTAGGCCTCTTTCGCAAGCGCTTTTGGGTGCCGGGGGAGTCTGGGCAGTGGCTGCGGCTGTCCGACTCTGTCAGCCTTGCCTCTTGGCGAAGGCACTGCCCCCTCCACCACCTCAACATGGCCAGCTTCCTCCAGAGCGCCTAGAGCATCCTCAACGGCCTTTCTCCTCCATCCTGATTGATCAGGCAGGCCCCTTTCTGGAGTGGGCGGGAGGGCAGGTGGTGAAGCGTTGGGTTTTGGTCATTAGCTGTGCTGTCATAAGGGCAGTGCATCTGGAGATTTTGGCGGACTACTCAGCAGAGGCGGCCTGTAATGCCTTGGAGCGTTTTTGGGCTAGGCGCAGCCTAACAGAGGCCACAATCTGGCTAGATAGGGCAACGGCCTTTCAGTCCATGGCCAAGAAGCTGTCGCCGTACTTGCGCTTCGTCTCCGCCAAGGCCCTGAACATCACCGCCTTTGCACGGGCCCATCTCCTCCAGTTCAAATTCACTCCCATTTGGGCCCCGTGGGTGTACGGGTGCTCCGAGAGTCTTGTGGGAATGATGAAGGAGTGTCTGTACCCAGTCCTCTGGCATCGCATCCTCTCAGAGGACGTCTTCTCAACCTGCTTGTGCCACATAGAGGCCTCTATCAATTCTCGCCCTCTCTGTGCACTGTCGGAGGACCCAGAGGACTTTCGCCCTCTCACGCCCAGCCTTTTCATGGAACAGCCTATGTTCATTGAACCTTCCGAGGAGCTCACTCCTCAGCGCCTTCGGGCAGGGCTAGTGTGGAAGGATGCAGTGGTAGCAGACGTCTGCACCCACTGGAGGGCGGAGTACCTTGGGCACTTGCGCCAGCGCCATCTGAATGCCTTGGGTGGCAAAGAGGGGTGCTGGGCGGAGCTGTTGCCCATGGGCACAGCTGCCCTCCTCAAGGAGGCCGCTCCTTGATAGTCATGGAAGTTGGTGCGAGTGGTAGCTCAATTCCCAGATCCAGGTGGTGTGGTGAAATTCTGTGAGGTGGTGGACAAGAAGAGGCGGAGTGTGCATCACTCTGTGACTCAGCTCGTGCCTCTGGAGGCCAGTAGCTGTGACCTCCCACCTCCGACACTTCGTCATCCTCTCCCAGCCAAGAATGGGCCTCCTCTCCCATCCTTGCTAAATGCTCCGCCTGTCCAGTCAGCTGACGTGGAGTGGGTGGTGGAGTCGCAGCAGGGAGAGATGGTGCAGCAGCAGCCGGCCACTGTGGACGCCTGGGAGCCCAGCCAGGGCCGGCCCCGTCGGGCATGCCGCAACCGCTGGTAGTGGCTGCAATCGCCGGAAACGCTCCTTTCCCCAAACCCCCTTTTCCTTTCCTTCCTGCCCTTTTTCAATGGAATGGAAGTGGATGTATGGCTGTGGTTGTGATAGTGGATGATGGTGGTGCTTGGGAAGCAGGGGTTGGGTGAGTGAGGTATGGGAGTGAGAGAGCAGTGTTCGAGTACTCGCTTCTTTTCCACCTTCTGATCTCTCTCAAGCCCGGTAACCTCTGCCTTCTCACTGCAGGTCCAGGCAGCCAGACGCTGGCGCTGGAAAGTGGCTCCCTAGTCGCTTCCAGCCCATCGGGCGAGGCCAGGAATATCTGAGGCTGCGGCCGACGGCTGGCCCAAGTGCGTCTGGTGGAGAGACTGATTGGGGAAACCCTCGCAGTTCTCTGCCGCAAGCCCTGGTTCCTTGCTTTCCCTACCTAGCTGAGTGTGGGTGCTGGGTGGTTCAGGAGGGGAGGAAGAGAGTCTGGTAGTCGGCAGGGCCTCAACAGCGACCAGCCTCCTAGCCTCGCATCTCTCCACCTGCCCCGATGCACCGCTTTCCCATTCGCATCCCAGCCTTTCACACTCTTCCTTCCAGTTTCTTCTTCCGACTCAATGTCCTCAGTTTTCTCTGTTTCACAATGATCGCTTTGTCTTAGCACCCATTCCCGTTCGGCATTTGTGATCTTTCTAGACCTCAGCTTCTCTTCTCCTGCTTCCGATACAGGCTTATCATGTTCTTGATTCTGTTTGATTGGTGCAGTGGCCCAATGCCCGGGAGTTCTGTTGATGGAGCGCGTGTCTTTGACTCCTTGCACGATTGGCTTACTGTCGCTCGCCTCCTCTCTCTACGGGCCCCAGATTTCATCAGTAAAGCAACGAGGCTATCTAGAAACACCTGGCAAGCTCCAGCCCAGCCCCTTTGTGGACCTGTTTTCGGTAAACAAACAAATATTACTTAATGTAGTACAAAATTTTGAAACCAATGTACATGAACACGTTTTTCTAAGTAACATCCTTAAAAATGAAATTTTTTGGGTAATTTTACTTTTTAAAATTTATATGATATTTTTTTAAATTTAAACTGTTTTTGTATTTTTATGGCTGGTGCTTAGTAATTGTAAAAGCCGCCGGTAAACTGGGCTTTATAATTGCTATCATCGCCAAGCTCCTCCTCCAAACTGCTCTCCTCAATCTGACCCAAGCCTTCGTCCTCCTCCGAACTGGTTTCCTCATCCGATTCCTCGTCCTCCTCCGACTGTTACTCTGTCTTTTTCAGAGTGCAACCATCTCAAATAATCATGTCAGGCTTAGGGCCAGTCTGCTCCTACCTTCTTCTCCCCATCTTGCTCTATCAGCATTGTCCACTCTTCGCCGTCCAACATCACATTAACTGTCATAGGCATCACTTTCATCACATTAACTTAACCCAAAAACAAGATGGACCTGGACCTCTAATGCAAAGAAGTGGGAAACGACTGAAACAGACCATATAATTGCATGTGCATTTGCAGTATTTTGTTTTTCATTTCAGATATATTTCACTTTCTTACTGCAATCATAGTCGATTGGTTACATTGGTATTCGGGCTTATTCAGCAGTGATCGAACGTGTAAATATGTTTGGAGAATGAGAATTGTCCTGTAGAACCATCAAAACACCGACCCAAACCATGCAAACAGAATCAGCCTCAAATTATTTAGCAGTAAAACCTTTTGTTTGTAATGACATACCATGTTTGGGCCAATTTGAAGAAGGGTAATATCCATCTGGTGGAGCGGTATTTAACATGTGTCCTCTAAATGCAATGAAATATGAGCATATATCGGGTTTCTCTGAAGAATCATGCAATTATGTCATACATCGATGGCTTCAAAACATTAATGTACAAAAAAATGGAACCAGGATCAGCCATTGGAGGATTTGCTTATGCTCACCGATGCAAGGGCAGGTACAGAAGGTGTAAGGCACTTTTTGACAAACATATAAAAGTATGTTTATGTCACAATTAACCAAGTAATTAATTTTTGACAAGACACACGAAATCGTTGGCAGTCATGTCTTTATTTACATTGATCATTCATACGGTGCGCCAAATTAACGTTTTCACAATTACATGTATTATATGCTTGGGGAATTTATATTACTGTAGGTTTTTGTTGATTTGCATGATTCGAAAAAGAGGTTTGATTGATTCAAATGACTAAACATATTCAGAGATTGAGCTTTAAAGATTATAATTTATGCAAAAGGAATAGAATAGGTAAGGAGGAATTTAAATAATTTATGCTGCAGGAATGGGTATGGAAATAGGTTTATAACAGCAGGATAAAAATTATATCAAGAATGATTTGAGTATTTAAGGGCAAGATTTTTCAGGGTTTTGTTTTCAGCTTTTAACTTTGTTGAGAATTCGGGCCGTGCGACCGAAGCTAAGCACGGTCCCCTCTTAGCAAAGGACAAACCCTATTACGGATTTTTAAAATATGAATCAATGTCATTAATTTTGTGGGCTTGTGGATGCAGAAAACTCAGAGCTTTCTTTAAAAAAAGTACGACAAATTTACTTGACAATTGGCAGAGCTAGACCCATAAAACTTTCCAAATTAGTGTCCATTTTCTTTTTGATTTTTCATTTTTGGTCTCTTTTATGCCAAAATTGCCAAGCTACTTTCATGATAATATGAATCATCTCATTTATGCCCAAGCTAATTTTAAAAGAGCTAATCTTAAAAGAGATAGCATTAAAAAAGACCAGCTAAGAGAGCAAAAACTTTGAATCGGAGATTCACAATTTCAGTATTTATAATGTCTTTGTGGTGATATGCAGCAGTAACGTAGCGAGATTCTCTTTCATCGTCACCGAAAGGGTTAGGAGAGCGGAACAGGTTGGGGCATGTCGAGCCACTAAGAGAGCAAACTGATCCCGGCCTCCCTTCCGCCCGCCTCATCGACGTTCAAGGTCGACGAAACCGGCTTAGGAAACACCACAGCGCACCCCGCGGGTGACCGGGAACGACAGAGGTAATCACACCAACAACTAGCGCAGGCCTAGGAACGGGGCCTCGGATCTAAGCTACAAGCATCGCAA
Organism: Ptycholaimellus sp. GST1_10; assembly: GCA_030248095.1. Taxonomy (NCBI): domain Eukaryota; kingdom Metazoa; phylum Nematoda; class Chromadorea; order Chromadorida; family Chromadoridae; genus Ptycholaimellus; species Ptycholaimellus sp. GST1_10. Next base: position 5,109 of record JASANA010005914.1, on the reverse strand, counting down.
TACTACGGGGGCAGGAGGGGAAATCATCATCCAATCTGTACAGCAGTGGAATGACTTCCGAGTACGTGTAGGAACTGGTCCAAGGACAGCGTTTGTTGCCGTAAGCGCGATAGGTGTCAGACTAGAGGTCGGATGGACTCCTGGTCCAGCTGGCCAATCCTCTTCCAATCTCGCCTCAGGTTACAATTCCTGTCCAGCGTCTCGGAGAGGAGCTAGAATTGGAGATGGAAGGAGAGACAAGCTCCATCTGGTCTTGTCAGCACCATCTGACATCGGCGTCGTGCATAAAGTCCCTCGCCATCAAGGCACCGTGTGAGTATCTTGTGAATCTCGACTGGAACACGAATGCCGTTGGGTTTCAAAACGTAGGTCCCTGTCCTAAAGCCGAAGCAATGAAGACTGAGATCGCGGCCATGGTCGATCTTGATGATGAAGTTTCCTCTATTCTCAGTCGTCGGCTTCCCTTCTCCGACCGACTGAACGGAGCCTCCTCCTCAACTCCGGTTGCAAGTCTGAGCAACCGCCGCTCGGAGACTGCCACATGATGCAGGAGCTCCATTAAGTGCGGTGGGGCTGGCAATGGCTGGCTCGGAGTTGTGGGGCTTGGCGGCTGACTCCCGATTCTGCCTCGCCTCTGCCCACGTCGAACCCATGATCGTATCCTCCTCTAGCCAGTTGCGCATGCGTTGATTCACTGCTCCTGGCGGGGGATTGATACCGTCCAGATCTAGCATCCATGGTGGTTGTGTAAGCAACAGGATCCCGGTGGCCAATTGATCCATCCATGGGGAATCCGCACAATGATCCTTGAGACAGATGGTTGGGAATGGGCCGGACAGTGGGCCGATGGCGTTCCAGAATTCGGAAGGAGAAAAGGACTTGTCCATGTCGTGGCAGGAAGATAGTTGGACTTCCGCTAAGCAGCCCCAACGTGGCTTGAGGAAATCGAAGACCTCTTGTTTGGGGACTCCCTCGAAGTTGCAGTAGTTGAAGACAAGCACCTTGTTATCTAAGCACTTTCTCTTGAACAAAACCAGCATTATCCTCAGCCCCCTGCCGTTCAGGCCATGTAGGACCAACTTGTCCGCGGAGATGTGACGGAAGTAGTTGATGAGACCTCGTCTTTCCTCTGGGTTAGACATAGTGTCAGTGAGCCTGAGGGTAGTGCCAGTGAGGCTCCTGGTCAGGCTCAATCTCCTCTGTTTCGCGATTTGCCATATCCAGCCGGGCTGTTCGGTAGAGCGGAGGAGGGTACTGGAGGAGGTGGGAGAAGAGGAGGATGATGAGTCCAGGCGGGACGTCTTTGATGGCGGCTCGCCGTCCTCTTCGGCTTCTCCCGGAATGGCCTCGTTGACGAACTTCTCCAGACAAATCTCCAGCCGAGGTCGGGATGATACGGTCAGTGAACAAAAGTGGACCTTGGGCAAGGTTCCCCAAGGTGCTCCGTCTACTAGGTGATGCCACCTAGAGCACACGAGACGAGCGCAAGCTAGGCTGTGCCCGTCCGGACATTGTAAAATCAATTCCAATGTCTCATTCGGCAATTAGTTGAGTGTTGGTGTTATCTCAAAAGGTGTGGTAGGGGGTAGACGTGAAGGACCGGAGCCGACGAGGGAATCTCCAGCTTGTAGCTGTCTCCTGTTGAAGCGTAGCCTTCTATAGTGATGTTGGAGAGTCGTTCTACTTTGGTGATTTGAAGGGATTCGGTCTAGTTGATTTTCGATCAAGGCGATGGCCATGCGTACTTGGTTCACATCGCTATAGTCTGGGCAGAGATGAGGCGCTGAGGTCTTCTGAGGATGGTCATTGGTGACACTGCCAACTGTGGTAGTTGAAGTCACAGAGTTGGAGACGGCTTCACTGGTTGTGGTTGATGCCTCTAGGAGAACCCAAGCTTCCTGATAGAGTATGTCACACAGGGCCAGGAATTGCTGGTTCCCTTTGCTGTCTGTGTGATAGAGCTGGAGCTTGGCTAAGTTCTCCGGTCGGAAGATTCCTTGTGCCATGAGCTGTTCCACGATGGAACACCATGAGGGGACATGGTCGTGAGTGCAATCGGGGCAGCAATAGATCGCTGAGTTGTCCGGGTGGAGTCGGGTGGAGATGCCGTTGAATAGCACTGGCATCCCTCTGGCTCTGCATCGAAGATGTCTACTGTTGTCGTCAATCAGTAGTCACTTGCGCTGCTGTCATCTGTTGCATTGCATGTCATGGACGAAGTTGAGTCTGTAGAAGGAGCTCAGTCTGGACCAGATGCGACAGGTGTAGTGTGAGGAGTGTAGGGATGGAGAGCGTAGCAGGAGCTATGGTCGTGTTTTCTGCCAGCAAAGACGCTGTCCATCTGTCTGTACGTCTACAGGCAACAGCACGGTTTGGCTTCCTGGTTCCCTTTTTGGGTACTCTTCCCTCTGTTTCCTGTTTCCCGTTTCGGGTACTCTTCCCTCCCGGCGGCCGAGGAGAGCGAGTGTAGGGCGAGTGGCGCCAAGGATGCATAGCTTGGCGCGATGATGGGTGGCCAAGTGATGCTAGAAGTTCCTGGCGGCCCGGGCTAAGATGGCGCAGTGCAGAAGTCTTTGAGCCTTTGTTCCAGGATTGATTGAAGGATGACAGCATGCACTGATGCTACAGCCTTGTCACTTCAGCTGGCGATGGACTGGGCGGTGGTGAGGCGGAGGAGGTGAGCTCCGATTTGGTCACTGGTGCAGACAAGACTTTTCCAGGGAGGGCATAGTTGAACCAGATGATTGCGGAACTTGGTGAATTTGTGCTTCTTCAACCATTCTAGTACATCAAGTGGCAGAATACTTGTGTTATATGGGACCATCAATGTTCTGAGAAATTCTCTCACTCTATAGTGAGACTGCTTACCCCCAAAGCTTATACAGCCTTTTTCACTTATGGCAAAATCTCCAGTAGCTTTTAGCTTTTCTATCAACTCTTGAGCCTCTGCTCTATAGGATGGAGGAATAACCGAAAAAAAATCCCCAGCTTTTGGTCCACACTTCTTCTTTGATGGCTGAGGCCCCAGTGAAGGGACCTGTGATGGGGCTGATGAAGGGACTGCTGAAGAGACTGGTGAAACCACAGGCTGAGATGACTGAACTGGAGGTGAAGAAGGCTGAGGAGGTGAAGAAGGCTGAGATGACAGCACTGGATATGAAGGAGGCGGAGACGCTGGAGGCAGTAGATCAAGAGGTGAAGAGGATGATGAAACTGGCAGGAGACCCACCACCTCCTTTTCTGAAACTGGCGGGAGACCCACCACTTCCTTTTCTGGCAGGAGACCCACCACCTCCTTTTCTGGTGGGAGACCCACCACCCCTTTATCCTCACAACTAATCTCCTCTGACTTTTTGTTCAAATCGTTCCAAACGTCCTCAGAAATTACGACCCACCGACAATGCGTGGACATGATACGCAGATATGAATGACAAGTGGAATATTGGCCGCCAGCTTTTGTTGTTTCCAAACCAACGATTCTTCCCTATCCAAAAGCCTAAGCACTGATTCAGAACGTTTATCTAGAAACCTTTTCTGAGTTGGATTAAACGGCAAAGATCCAACCTCCACTATGTTATAAAGAATATTCACAATAGATTTTGCAATCTCAAACTCAGATGATTCACTAAGAATAAGCTTCCTTATTTTGGACTTTTCAAGCAAAGGAATCTTACTAACTTTGTCCAACTCTATATCACTCATTGTGATATCGCTTCATTGTGAATTCACATATAAATGAAGTCTCACAGCCCTTATATAGTTTTTTCAAGGGCAAGAAAAACTATATAAGGACTCAGAATTAATCCATTTCTACTCATTCAAAAAACAATGCTTAATCATGTTTCTGCAGCCTAAGCTTATCCTTCTTCAATCAAAACAACCCCTACCTCCATCCCCTGAGCTACGCAAAAAGCGTCAAGTCTCACCCAAAAAGCCATCTATAGTCCCTGAACACCCATAACCTTAAAGAACTAAATGACGCAAATGACGGAATAGTATTTGATGATATGGACTTCAGTCATTTGCGTACAGAAGAGGTTATCCATCTGACAGATTTAGAAGAAAAAAGAGGGATCAATGTGAAAGGGGGAGTCGCTAATATACCAGCTAAATTACCAAGAATAATTACCAGTAATAAAGAGCTGGAAAAGATAATACCCATTGATCCAAAGGGAGCTATTCAAAGAAGAATTAATGTAATCATTATAAGTGATAATTGGTTTCTCTTTTAAGAGAAATAAAACACAAACATGCTGAAATAAGTTACCAATCCAACTATAATCATTTTACAATTCATAGAATTTCTTATATCAGAAGTACCAGAGGTGCTAAGAGAACATACATCTTCTTCATTATCACAATAAAATTTATGTATAGCATCAAAAGAAGCACCTCTTTGAATTTTAGAATATTGATTTAATAACTCTAAAACACGATTTCCATGTTCAGTAGATTTTGTATATAAATTTTCAACATTTTCAGCATATTGTTTTATTTCTCTAGTTTTCGTACATAATTCACGCATTTCATTATTAAATCTACTTAATTCTTGCTGATATCCATTTAACAGATTATTTACAGGTATTATCATGTTTTATAAAAATATTATAAAATTATATTGAGTGCTTTTTATTTTAACATATTTTTATAAAAAATCTAAATATACCGCGTGTTTTTAGGGTGAAAATAACAAAGCCACATCTATACCCTTATTAAAATATTGCTTTTTTTTCTTTTTTAACATTAAAAACAAACAGACTTTTCTTTTTTTTTTTTTTTTTTTTTTACAAAACAAAACAAATTAGTAATAAATTAAAGCTTTTTTTTAATAAATTATTAAAAATTACATTTTCTTACGTAATTATCATATTTTTATTTATTTCTTAAAGTTTACTTATTTCATTTTTCTTTTTTAAAAAAAAATATAAAATGTCTGTTTTTATTTTATCTTAAAAAAGAAAAAAAAGCAATATTTTAATAAGAGTATAGATATAACTTTGACTATGTGAGCGCAAACTTCGGTAATATTAAACGAAGTTTGGCACGCACACATATTTATTTTCATCCAAAAAGCACGCGGATAAGGATGGATATATATTTTTATATAAT
>JASANA010005912.1:0-19845 GCA_030248095.1 Ptycholaimellus sp. GST1_10 | reverse complement strand
ACTTTAGCAAAATTTTTGGCATGGTTTGGAAGAAAGTTGGGCCAATTGGCCCAGGTTAGGAAGACAGACCAAAGTGCCTCGAGTTCCCTAACCAGCCCATAGAGGCGGCTGGCTACTCTCTCATAAGTTTCCCATTTTGTTGGTGCTTTTCACTTCCGCGCTTTTGAAATAATAATTGAAGCAGGAAAAAAATGACATTCAAATTGCTTTTTGGGTGGCAACAGGTGCAAAGCTTTAAAGTGACGCGGGGTTGTTGATGAGTTTAGCGGAGGGCAAAAAAGAGCTCATTAGTTGTTGCAGGCTAGACAGCATCTGTTCCAGTCCCAGCACGTGCCAGGTCAGACGAGCGTGACTATTGGCTCCTCCTCCTCTTTTTACCCCCTCTTACTTCAATAGCAGTTGTTTTTCAAAATCTGTGATTGACTGATTAGTGTGCGTGTGGCGTCAGGGAAGGCGATATAGCTGGCAGCCATAAATCTCCGTCGCGTAGCTACAGCTGTTCACTGTTCCCTGCTGCAAGCAGTTTTGCTCTCTTGGAGCCTGAGTATTGTGTTGGGCCATATATGGGAGGATGTTGGAGGCAGGGGGAGGGAGGGCGGCGTAGATTAAGAGAGGTGTCAGGATGATGAGGGCGCGTGGGTGATTGAGATCATTAGTCCAGGGGAACTCGTTCTCTACCCAACCACTGCTGCGATGCCACACTTTTAGCGAAGCATGCACTGCCAAAAGCCCCATCTTATTCAACCATCTTCATCTTTCTTCCACCTGGATAGATTGCCGGGGGCCCTGATTGGTCTTTGGAACAAAGGGCTCGCAGCAGCGCTGGAAGAGCGTGATTAATATCTCAACATTTTCCCGATTACGGAGTGTCACCATGGCTATGATGCATTTGATTGCCATCCAATGTCTTTGATTGCCTTTGCCGCAGCGGCTTTCCATCTCTTCCTCTTTTCAAACCACCAGCCAGGTGCACCCGCTAAATGACTCTTCCAGCCGGTGAGCAAAGGTTGGAGCTGAGCTGTGAAGAAAGACCGAGAAGAATGGGTGAGTACGAATGGCGAGACCATCGGGAGGCGGAGGGGCGCCTGAAATGGTTCGTCCTCCTCGCCTCCTTCCTCAACCACGTCCTCGTCTGGGGCCCCGCCTGGGGCGCCGGCATATTCCAGGCACTACTTCTTCCTCCTATTCACCTTCTTGGGCACAATGCCCTGCCCCCTAGGTGATCTTCCAAGAGGCGCTGGAGAAGAAGCAGATCGAGATGGCCTTCGACACGGAGGACAGCACGGCCGTCATCGCCGTCATCCCCACCCTCGTCGCCGCCTCCCTCACCTTCATCGGTTGCCCCCCTCCTTCCCCTCCTTTCTTCACACTCACCCAGACACCCATCCTCTACAAGGTCCGGTGGCCAGTGCGTCGGTGAACAGGCTGGGCTGTCGTCGGGTGGTGCTGATGGGAACGGTGCTGATGACGACGGGGTTCCTCACCTCGGCGCTGGCGGCCTCCGTCTGGCTCCTCTACATCACCTTCGCCCTAATTGGTGGCCAGAGTCTTTCGGCCTGTGCCCTTGGCTGGGCTGAATACGGCTGTGCCAGGCGTTGGGGGCGGCCTGATCTTCATCCCCTCCATCCTGGTGGTCTGCGATCACTTCGTGGAGCACCGGCCCATCGCCACCGCCATCGCCTCCTCTGGCCTGGGTTCTATTGGCAGTGTAGCTGAGAGGAAAGGATGAAACAATGCTATGAGAGGCGTGGGAGTCTTCCTGTTCCCGCCTCTGATGAGCTGGCTGGACGAGTGGCTGGGCTGGCGATGGGCTCAGGTGGTGTACGGGAGCGTGTCCGCCCTTCTCCTCCTCGCCTCTGCCTGGGTCTTCAAGCAGCCCATCCCACATCTCTTCTCCGCTCCCGGCGACCACATTCGACCTGGTCCTCCCATTCCTCGCCCCTCCTTCACTCAGCCTAGCTGGCAGTGTTTCAGGGAAGAAGAAGTTGCTCCGTGTGAGCATCCTCAAGGAACCGGCCTTCCTCTGCCTCCTGCTCAACAACGTTCTCCTCCTCTACGGCATCGTCGGCTTCTTCATCCACCTACCTGCCCATGCAGTTCACCAGGGGTGAGCCAAGGGTGAATAGGAGAAAGAGGAGGAGGCAAAACTGGGCTCAAGGTTCTCACACTCCGACGCGGCGATGCTGCCGTCAGCGGCCGGCGTTGCCACGCTTGTTTGCCGCGTCCTCAGCGGTCTCCTGGTCCAGAACCTCCGCGCCCCCGTCTCCATCTACGCCGTTTCCATGTCACTGGCCGGGATAGCCGGTTCCAATGCCCCTTCAAAAGCCTTGCTAGCTGATGGGGTGTTGTTGGTGCAGTGATAGGGGTGCCGTTCTTGAGCGGCTACGGATGGCTGATGGGCGCTTGTTTGGTGTTTGGGATGGGCTCTGCGACGCTGGGTCCGCTACTGCCGCTCATCATGGCCGAGTTGGTGGGTCCGGACGCCATTGGCGATGCCTATGGCTACGTCAATGTTGCCGAAGGCATCGGCAGCCTTATTGGGCCTCCGGTCGCTGGTAGCTCCTAATTTGGTCCCCTCATTGAACTCCTCACCAGGGCTTGCAAAGGCTTGCTGTACGATGCGAGCAGGAGCTACGAGCTGCCGTTGGTGGTGGCGGGTGTGAGCATGCTGCTGGGCTCCCTGGTCATGGCCCTGCCCTTGTACCAGGTCTGGACGCGACCGCCGCCTGATGCTGACCTTCCTGTAGTCGCTAAAGGTCCTCCCATTTCAATCTCTTTCAGCCTTTTTAGCCCTCAAATTAGTTTTTGCCCTTAATTTGAAGCAGTGCCAGAGACGGCGGCAGCCAGTCTAGGTTGTCATTTTGCTGAGTCACACATTGCTGAACTCTGCACCTTTTGTGGTTGTCGGCAAATTATAATATCTGGTACCATCGGCAAGCCGAAAGTAAAGCTCTTTTCTCCCAAAAATCGACTGCCCCGAGTATAAAGCCAAAGAAATATTCCTACTACTAATGGACTCCGCTGGGGCATTTGCATTTTGTTTTCGCGCGCAGTTCCAGGGCTCTTTTCATGCGCGCTCAAACAAAATACAGATGACACAGCAGAGTCCATTAGTAGTAGGAATATTTCTTTGGCTTTATACTCGGGGCAGTCGATTTTTGGGAGAAAAGAGCTTTACTTTCGGCTTGCCGATGGTACCAGATATTTCCTCAACTTTAAATATATGAAAAATTAAATTATGTTAATTTAGGTCCTTTATTTTTTGTTCTGATTTATATTTTAGGTTTTATTTTATTAGATAAATAAATAAAAGAAAATAATAAATTTATTATTGAAACAAAATTAAAAAGAACGTTTGGAAAATAAAATAAGTGCAAAATTTTTGGTAAATTTCTTGGCTAACAAATATATTAGTGGGAAATATTATAATCTTTACCCTCGGGCAATCGATTCTTGGGAGAAAAGAGCTTTACTTCTCCCCAACCTTAAATATACAAAATTAATATGCAATTAGTAAAATTCGCTCAATATTGCTTGGAACAGAGGCCGCGCATCTTGGTGACAGCTGAGAATACCTTGTTTTAAAAATCCTCTTTGCAATTATTTACAAACAAACAAAATTGGAAAAAAACGAAATCTTCTTTTTTTTACACTTGGGGCTATCGATTTTGGGAGAAAAGAGCTTTACTTCCTGTCAAAAATACAAAGAAAGTGAAAGTATGAGAAGGATTCGAACTTGCCAGTTACATTTAGCTGTCCAATCGCTTACACCACTACACCACTAGTGCATATGATTCTGCGTAGTTTAACTGAAATATTATCATTAAGTAAAGGGTTGAAGGGGGGGGGGGGATGCGAAGGAATCAAATGAATACCTACTCTCGTTCATTAGCAGATGCGAAGCAGCAGCAGCAGCAGCAGCAGGGCAGCAGCAGGGAAGGAGTTCGGACGGCACTTTGTTTTGCATTTTTCTACACCAAATTGTAAACTTTTTGGCAGTTTCTCGCGAGTGTACACTAATTCGAGGATGCTCTTTCCAATGCAAAAAGAATCAGAGCGATTGGATTCTTCTATGAGGAGCAGGAGCCTTATCAATTTCAAGATCTAGCATTAACCCTCAAAACATACACTTGGGTCGAAAAGAGGGCCTGGGCGCTGACGGTCGCTTTGCTCCCTCGCGCCAGGCCAAGGCGCTCTTGAATTGCGCCCCTTAGGGATTACTGATTACTTCCCGCTTCTTCGTGAATATAAATCTATCAGAAATATGGGAAATTGTGGAGTAAGCTAGAAAAAGGGCTTGCAGAAGCGGAAGTGGAAGGAGAGAAGTACTACATACGTCAAGAGAGCACCACGGGGCTTCTGGCTGCCGTACCTACGCTCGGATCACTTGCACCGACCAAGGTCGGAGTACTCTTTTACATTCCCGAAAGCTCGTTAATCCTTTCGATTGGTGGGCAAATCACGAGAACATTATTCAAAATTTTTAAAAAAATACGCCGAAAAGTGAATGCTGGATTTTACAAGCTTACACTATGCCAAATGTCTCACAGAAAATCAAATTATCGAAAAAATTATGGTAAAGAGAGCAAGAAATGGATGACAACTTCTCGTTTTACGACTATTGACTCTCTGAGAAGAGAAAATCACTCTTAAAGGGCATTTTTCTAATAATTTTTCTAATAATAAATTCTAATAAAACTCCAAAAGGTAAATTTTGACAGGCAGAATGTGGAGCGAGTGATGAACGTGACGTGACGATAGACGTATAACTAAAGTAAGCACGGCTGCTTCCGGTCAACGTCTAATCAGTTCATGGCCACAATCGATTCTTTGTTCAAACGGGTCCAAACCTGAGGGAATTGATTGGCTTCTTTCCCGAGCTGCAGCTCATGTCAAGTGAATGGTGTGATCAGATATTTTTTTGGCTTGACACAAATGTCTTGATGCATTTTCATTTTTTCCAGCTATAACTTTTCACTGCTCAGTCTTCAATGAAATGGACTTAACTTTTTGCGCGGCCGCAGGCCGCCTGCCGCGACGGGCAGGGCAGTCAGAGCTCCGGAGGCCGTAGGGCATGGGCGCGGAGGCCCCGAAGCGTAGCCTAGCATGCGAAGCATGCTAGGCGAAGCGTAGGGGCCGTAGCGCCCGCGCCCGGAGGCCGGCGGAGCTCTGGCGCCCTGCACGGAGCGGCGGGCGGCCAAGGCCCGCTTATACAGTTACCCCATTTTTGTTCCGTCTGTCCGCATATATATATATATATATATATATATATATATGTATATATATATATATATATATATATGTATATATATATGGCTGGCTCCTAGAACCCCCCCCCCCCGAAGATATACACCCCCCCCCCCGAAGATATATACAGATTTACACCCCCCCCCCGAAGATTTACACCCCCCCCCCGAAGGGTACTATATTGAAAATTTTTTATAGCCTTAACATACTTCTCTTTACATATCTCGAAATTTAAACTCATGGAATTTTCATGTAGATGATTAAATACCTACTTTTTACTGCTACTAGTTAGTCTGCCTACTACCAGGAGTAGTACTAGGATACTGTTTACGGCAACCCCTTAGGCTTAGTCAAAATGCGCGTATACTGTGGCAGTACCACCCATAGTTGCTTAGGAGCCATGGTCCATACTGTGGCAGTACCTACTAGTTGCTTAGGAGCCATGGTCCATACTGTGGCAGTACCTACCTACTAGTAACGACAGTAAAAAATTAGGTATTTAATCATCTACATGAAAATTCCGTGAGTTTAAATTTCGAGATATGTAAAGAGAAGTATGTTAAGGCAATAAAAAAATTTTCAATATAGTACCCTTCGGGGGGGGTGTAAATCTTCGGGGGGGGGGGGGGTGTATATCTTTGGGGGGGGGGGGGTGTATATCTTCGGGGGGGGTGTTATTCTTCGGGGGGGGGGGGGTTCTAGGAGTCAGCCATATATATATATACTAGTAATATAGGTCAGTGGCCGCGCTACGCGCGGCCACATTTAGATGAAATTTATGCCAACACACCCCAAATCTTGCTAAAGAAAAACCAGAAAATATAAAGAAAATCTTGCTATTAAAGTCAGAAAATATTTCAAAAAAGACTGCTTAAAGACTGCTTTGAGTCACTACTCAAGACCAAACAACTCAAGTAAAACTTGAGGTGAATCTCTAGGACAATTTGCATTATATTGTCCAAGATAATGCTTACTCAACTTGCCTTGAAGGAATACTTAATTTATCCCAAAAACATCAGACTCACGGGTAGGCCAGAAAACGAAAAATTGGCTTCATTCAATCAATTTTTTTCTAATTATTTTATTTGAATCTTTGAAAAATAACCAGTTAATTTTATGCAGAATTGTTGTAGCTTTAATTTAAAAAAAAGTCCGACAGGAAATGTTAAGAATTGAATGAGCTACAAAGGAGTAAAGTCAAAAAAGGGGCAAAAATTGCGAAATTTGTCCCGTTTTCAATCATAACTTATTGTTAAGGAAAAACTGCGAGGACGAGCGGTGATATTTTGTCAATCTTGCCGAGATCTGTCCAAAATGCTATCATATGCCAAGATAGGTTGAGAATCCAGACCCCGCCGAGACCCCTCCAAAAATGGCATCACCCGTATTATATAAGATATATGAGGTTGTGATTCCGGAGCCCGTACTCCTCGGTTTTTCAACGAAATTGGCTGATTTTTTGCATGAAGGTCCGTCTGGGTGGTGGCTCGGGACGTTTTTGTGGGATCGACGCCATTTTGATTGGTTCTTGATTTATGGTCAAAAAACCGCGAAAATGGAGGCCTTGGAATTCGAAAATATTTCGAAATTTTAAATTTTACTTGTATTAATTATTTATTGATTATTATTTAGATTGCTGTTTATCATTTAAATGCCTCAGAAACCCAAAATAGACCTAGATCAATTTGTGCCATTTTAGTTTTGTTTGTCATTGTAGATTTTCTTAAGCTGACTTGCTTATTATTCATTTCAATGCGTCACAAGGTGAACAAGGCCGCGCATCTATTGGCGATAGCCGATAATACCTTGTATAATATATAAAGGAGTTATTAGCTTTATAATATATAATAAATTCATTTCTCTATGACTAATAACCGGCGATTTCGAAATATTTCCCACAAATTTTCTAATTTATTTATTTTTTAAGGTCAAAAGGTTCGGCCAGGCTTCGCATTGCAGTTTGCCAAGGTTACCTTTCTTATCCAAACATGGATTTTGGTTTCACGTTTTTCTAGCACTTTTGTCTAACGAACAAGAAAGGACGTGGTACATTGTTGTATAGTATATCACATGGCAGTATTTGCTCCGCGTCTGGTATTCCTAAAACTGGCAAAAAACTAAAACTGCCTCCGAAAAATGGAGCCGGTTTGGAATGTGAGCAGGTCAGATGTACTGGAAATCAAGATGGTAGTGGTTTCAAAGCCAAGTTTGCTGTGTCCGCCACTTCTGCTGACAGATCTCAGCCAGTGTTCTTTAGTGGACCCTCTTTTCCGACTGGCCTGGGAAGCCCTTGGAATTCTCCTCAAGAAGTCCATTTTTACCAGCACACAGCATTTTTCCTTATCAAAATGATATCACTGTGAACTTAGTTGTTCAAAAGCATGCAAAACATTTTTTAATTGATGTAATGTATGATGCTGGGATTTCGCAAAAAATAGTTTTCGGTATTTCAGCGGCGAGGGCTATTTAAGGAATAGTTTAAATGGATTCGGTGTCTGGTTAGTGGAGATGGATCACTATTCAAACAAGGATCCCAAAGCGTTGACAGAAGGGAACAGTCTCATCGCAATGCTTGCCAGGTTGCCAACATCAGCCGGCATATCCCATCTCATTTAAGAATTCAGGGGTGATGCGGATGCATCCGAACTAATCGGCATCAATGAAAACCGTTTTCATTTCATCCGATACTCCCCTCTCATTTTCCACGACTACACTGCAGTCCTTTACAGGTTTTTTTTTCAATTTTTTACCCTTTTTTAGTATCAGGTCACTTTTCAATGAAAAGGGCAAATGGAAGTATCGTCAGGCGGCCACCTCAGCGGAGGCCCAAGGTGGAGTTTGGGCGGTTTCTATCGCCTGGCACTCTGCTATTGGCCAGTCTCCTGCTTCTTTTGCGAATGGTGGACAGTGGTCTTCAACGCCCGCTCTGTTATCCACTCTGCAGCCGCTTTACCCTCAAACTGCTCGTCTCCTGCCTCGTCATCCTTTTCAGCCGCCCGCGACCACCCCGCCCCCCATTCTCCCGCCCCGGCGACATCCGCGCCAATCCCACTTTCCGCTACCTCACCAGATCCCGCCTCTACATGCGCCAGGTTGGCCAGCATCGATTCGCCAGCCTCCATCCTCTGGCCAACGCCGACTCCATCCAAGGTCACTTTTGTCTTTGGCTTAGCCAACGGCTCTCCAACTGACACTCAGGATACCTCTTGACAGGCTACATGGGACAAACAAACGGAGCACTACTCGGCCAGGTGGGCTTCGGCCTTGTGAGCAGGACTTCCAGCCTGCTGCCACTCTGGCAAAAGGCCTGCGACTACGACCTCTTTGAGGACACCGCCCTTCCGCTCCCGATGTTCCTCGGCTTCAGCCCCGTCTTTTGGGTTCCCAATCCATCATTACCTAAAGTCGCTCCAATCCAATCTTGGCTCGCCAGGAAAAGTGGGTGGGTCGGCAAAGTGGGGTGATTGGGAACATCCTGAGCCGGCGATTGCGCATGGACGCCATGTCCGACGCCCGTAAGCAGCGCTCCTGCCCTCCAGGTCACCTGCTTTTCAGCTCAGCCTCAGATCAGGCAGAATCTGCACTGCTCCTTTAAGCCGCCATGGAGGAAGTAGGAAGTCATCTCCAGCTGCACCAAGTCCAGCGTCCCTTTGAGATATACGCCGTTCTTTTGGCCAGCACAATCATTGTGCTGGTATTGGAGCACGCATTTGCCAGATTATGGTTGTTCAGTCAACTGTGCTTCTATTTTGTTGAGGTTTGATTCTAAATTGATTGCTTACATGGGCTGAACTATTTTCATTCTATTTCGTTTTTCAAGTTGGTTTCCTTTCGTAGGCTAAACGACGCCTTTACGCTTTGATAATTTAGCAATGCCTTCCCTCCATTACGAATGACTGGTTTTGCATGAATAGACATATTTGAAGCTTTTGCACACAAAGAATAAGTGGAAAATTTTAAAGAAAATTAAAAAAAAATCACACTGCATTCCAACACAGAACATACTTCAACCTTTTGATGGGAATGGATTAATCTAGTTTCACCCAATGCCATGACATTACTCCAGAGAGACTGGCAGGAGAGAGAAACTGAGCGTAGTGGGGTTGAGAAAGCAGAACTAGCCAGCACTTAGCTGACAATACGCCACCGTCAACGGACAAACACCGCCGCTTCTCTCACCTCTTCACTTCCCTCACACCAGCCCTATGTCCTTCTACTCTATTTTATTGCGCGGCCGAAGGCCGCCTGCCGCGGAGGGCAGGGCAGTCAGAGCTCCGGAGGCCGGAGGGCATGGGTGCGGAGGCCCCGGAGCGTAGCCTAGCATGCGAAGCATGCTAGGCGAAGCGTAGGGGCCGTAGCACCCGTGCCCGGAGGCCGGAGGAGCTCTGGCGCCCTGCCCGAAGCGGCGGGCGGCCAAGGCCAGCTTAAGCAGTTACCTCATTTTTGCGTCCGTCTTTCCGCATATATATATATATATATGTCATTCCGGGGCCCGGCCTCCGCGGTTTTTCAACCAAATTGGCTGATTTTTTGCATGAAGGTCCAACTGGGTGGTATCTCCAGGCCATTTTTTGCGCTTGACGTAATTTTGCGTTTTTCGCCCAAAACTCAATTTTTTGATGTTTCAAAGTATGAAAATTCATAAATCACTGGTTTTTTAACGAAATTGGCTGATTTTTTGCATGAAAGTCCGCCTGGGTGATATCTCCAGGCAATTTTTTGGGCTTGACGTAATTTTTCTATTTTTGCCCAAAACTCAATTTTTTGATGTTTCAAAGTACGAAAATTCATAAATCACTGGTTTGTCAACGAAATTGGCTGATTTTTAGCAGGTATGTCCGTCGAGGTGCTATCTTGAAGCTGGCAAAAGGAATTTCCGAAATATTTGTTATTTCTTAGTTTATGGCCAAAAACCTAAATTCTAGATGTTTCAAAAATTTGAACATCCATAAATCGATGGTTTTTCAATGAAATCAGTTGAATTTTGGCATGTACGTCTCTAATGGTGATATATTAAATTTTTCAACACATTTATTATTTCTTGATTTATAGTCAAAAACCTAAAATCTTGATGTTTCAAAAATTCGAACATCCATAAATTACTGGATTTTCAATAAACTCAGCTTAGATTTGGCAGATACGTTTGCTGCGGCAGTATCTTAAAGCAGTTAAAAGGAATTGCTTTGCTTTTTATCTGGAACAAAGGCCGCGCATCTTGGCAGCAGCCGAGAATACCTTGTTCTGCTTCTCCTTCCTCTGCACTTTATTACCACAAGGTAGAATTCTCTTTTTGATTATTTTTGACGATTTTTCGAGAATATGCAGATGCTGCAGAGGCTGAGAGCCTCCATTTGCGACGACGGAACTCTGCCATCCCAGGCGCATCGCTTGGGAGCCAGTCAATCCTTCACTTATTTTAAAATTGAAAAATTGCTCATGCTAATACGATTAAACAAAAAACAAATGGTCAACACAAATTTGAGCAAGTGAGCGCAATCGGGTGAATGGACGTAGGTGCGCCGGGAGGTGCTGGCCAAATCACAGCTTCTGCGCCCCAGACGGGCTCTGTCGCTGTGGCCCCGGCTTTCTGCCCCTCAACGGACTCTGCCGCCTTTCTACCCCACCCCTCATTCCAAGCCCCTCCACTCCAGCCGCCAGCCAAGCTCAGCCACCCACCCTCCGCTGTCCTCAAGCCGCCGCCAGCATCTCCCACGTCTCCGGTCTTCCGCTCTACTGCAACCACACCTCGTACTCCCGGCCAATCAAAGACAGCCAGCAGTTAGCCGGAGAAGACTTTCAGGGACTGCCCACCCCGACACGCCTGTGCTGGCGACGGCTCCACGACAGTCTGCTGTCCCTGGGCGAGTCTCTTGGCCCCGCCTTCTTCCCCTGCCATGTCTGCTCCAGCAAAGGCTGCTCTCACCCCAGCCTCTCTGAGCCTTGGCAAGAGGGGGTCGGATGTTTTCGTGTCCGAGCAAGACGCTGCCGAGTGTGGAGTGGAGTGGCGGAGCGGTGGAGGCCTGCTACACCAATGGCCGCGTCTGCTCCCTCCCCTTCACCTGCACCAAAGTCCAGGTTGGCATCTAGAAGGAGGCTGATTTGCTTCCACTTTCTTCAGGATGCCTTTCTCTGCTGCACCCTCCCACTCTACCGCCTAGCTGCGAAGCCTGGACCAGTGGAACTTGGTCAGTATTTGCTTGGCTGATCAAGACTTCTAGTTCTAGGTAGGTATAAATAAAAGAATTGCAGTGCCTCGACTTGAATTGGCCAATGCGCACTGCTCCATGAGCGAACACGTCCTTCTGGATGAACAGAATGCTGCTGTGCTATGCCAGAAAGGCTGTCCACCCACCCATCACTGCAGTCCACAGGTTCTCATCAATATCCCTCATATAAAAGGTTTTATTTGGATGCTTTCGGTGCAGGGTTTCTGCTGCAGTGTCTTTCCCATGCGCATTCAAAGACCGCCTCTTGGTGTCGCCAATGAGGGCCTGAAAGAGATTCCACTGCTTCCTACGGATTCCCCTACAAACCCCACACCATCTCCCGGTTAAACGCTACTTACCTCAGACCATAGACAAATAAATAGATGGAAAACACAAGCATACTGCAGTGTTATATTGTTCTGGACAATAATTCCGCTATAGGCACTATTTAATGAAACTCGGGACAAATGAGTACAGTACTATTTAGCATTATTTATACATTGTTTCGTATTTGTTTCGTTTAATGAGACAATTCTTATTGTTTCTTCAGCATATAAAATCATGAAACTAGCAGTTGACAAAGGAAATAGCTAAATTGTTCAAGAATCATAAGTTTGAGAGGAAATTGGTAGTGATTGCTTAAGCAATTCCTGGCGAAGTGGGGCTTTTCCAGTCCCTGGGTCCTGATTGGAGGCCAGTGTGGAGTTAATCATGCGAAGGAAGCCCTTGAGAAAGAGGCGCTTGAATGAGCCCAATATTACGCCAGCTGCGAACTGAGCCAGCTGAAATTCTTCAATATTTTCTCAGGATAAGGGACTAGATTGAAGGAACAGTAAGGGAAGGCTTGTTTGACGATTGGACGATCTGAATGAGCAGTTGCGGAAGTTCAGCCTTGGCCTGGAGCCAGAGAGGGGAATCGGGGAGCTGAGCAGGGCTGAGCTGGGTGAGGTGGGAGGTGAGACGTTGGAAGAAGAGGAGAAGTGGCAGGCGCGGAATTCGAAGAGGCCCACGGGCTCGATTCTGGAAGTAGGCCACAGTCGCAGCATCCAGGCCGGCTTCCTCAGCAGTCGCTGCTGTCAGGCACTCGACCAGAGGGCCTAACTGCGCCCAGCTTGCATTCTTCTGGTGTCGAATTGAGCCGTGAAAAGCAAAGGCCAGAGAGTAGCCTAAAACTGGTTTTTTGGTAACTAAACCATCCAGAATCTGAAGGCATAACCAGAGCAATAGGCAATGACATGAGCTGGGCAGGCAGGATCCACTTGATCCCAGTCCTCTTCCGCGTCTTGAACCAGGCCTTGGACGGCGGCGAGCTTGGTGCGAAGAATCTCAGTGAAGAAGATGGAGGCAAGATCGGAAGCAAAGATGGAAAAGGTGGCCTCATTCTTGAGTAGGAGAGTTGATGAGGCCTGAAGAGCTTGGCGGAAGGAGGCGATGAAAGTGAGCTTGGTGGGGCGAGAGTGGGAGAAGGAGTGCTGGAATCTCTCCATGGCGCTGGCCTTCCTCCTGAGGAGAGAGTGGCCGCGGGAGATTGCGACGGCGTGCCAGGCGGGGCTGAACAGCGTCTCCTCCAAGCTGGCCAGGATCCCCGGCAGCGCCGCGCTAGAGGCCAGTATCAGCGCCGCCTGCGCTTGCACTTCTTCTCCCATCTTCTTCGTTGCTTCCCACTCAACTCGTTCAATTCTCAATGGATGAATAAAGAAAGACAGGAGAATGCCTTGAGCCTTTCATCAGCTAGAAGCTTCTGGAGGCTTTGTTGGAAAAGCAGTGGGGCATCCTTTCTGAAGTCCTCCTGTCGATAGCGTAGTGCTGGCATTGGTGGCGGTAGCATGGACTGGCTTTGAGTTGGCTGCTGGGAGGCAAGCTCAGCAACCCCAGCCCTCTGATCATGACCGCCAGGAGCTTCAATTTATTCAGTCGTTTTTGTAAATTAAATTTAAAATTTCAGCAATACCTCAGTGGCTGGCTTTCGCTTTCCAATTGAGCCATTCACCTCCTCCAAAGCCTCCCAGGAAATTAGCTCCTCTTCCAGCTCCTCCAGACTGCTGATTCCACAGATCGTTCCTGAGGCAGGCTAGAAAACCACTCATTACCTTATTTGGGACTGCATCAAAAAGAAAATGGCAAACGTTGATGCTCAATCCACGTTTTATGCTCATCGAATCAATCAGCAGAGCGCAGACAGGCTTCTGATGTGCCGGAACTGAAGTCAGGAAACGCTCCACAATCTTTGACACCACCTTCCCATCGAGTCCTCCCTGCATGAACATGGATGACTTATGAGGGTTTAAGAAGTGAAAAAGTGTGGAACTGTGTAATGGCTGAGTTCGGCGCTGTAGTCGCGTAGAGTGACGGCACTGGGAAGGTGGAGGGAATGCTGCAGCTCCTTGTACGCTGCCGCCGACTTCTGGTACAAACTCAGGCAGATCCGAATCGCTAGAGGGTGCCACCGCCGCCTGGAAGCAGTATCTGTTTTCGCCGCTCGCACCTGCTCCTAAAATTGCCTTTTCTTTTCTCAGAGGCCTAGAGTGAATAAGAGAAGAAAAAGGACCTGGAGGAACAAAGCAAGAACAGGGCTCAGCTTTGATGCATTACCCCTTTCTGTTTCGCCATGGATGATTTCGGTTAGCGACTCTTCAAGCTCAAAATGCCCAGAAGTAACAGAGGCATTTTGAAATGAACGGAATTTCTTGCCTGCTGATCGATGGATATGGATTCCTGTTGAATCTGTCGGCGAACTTGAGCCTGGAGAAACTTCAGCTGCTGATTGCTTTCCCCAAGGCGACGCATGAGGCCGTTGATTTTGCGGACGAGGTTGGCGCGATTGCCGCCTGCTGAGCCCAGCTCATCTTGCTCCACCCGTTTAGCTGTCCTCCTCAGCCTGGCACATTCCTCACAGCGCATGTGAGGCCGGCCAGCTTTCGTGGACTTTGGCAGGAGGCCAGGACAGCTTTTGGCCCTCAAGGTGTGATCAGTCTATATTAGTTTGCTGATAAAAATAAAGGAGGAAACCGAAGGCTGAGCCCATTGAAGCTCTCTGCGTCACTTTGAGGTCCCAGAGACAGCGTTCCATTTGCGTCCTCCCGAAAAAGGTCAAGAGCCCCGGAAAGAGCAGCACTCACCAACTCCAATTCCACTGAGCCTAACAAAGCTTTCAGGGGTTCTTTTGGGTTATAGAAGGAGGCAGAAAAACCTGGACAAAAGCTGAAGTTGCCGAGAAGTTGCTGAATAAGGGCCAGGATTTGCTGTCCTGCGAGTTGAGTTTGGTAGCTGAAGTCGATGTGTGGACTGACGGCCGGATGACTGCTCAGCTTCCGGCCGAAGGAGTAGACTTCCGCTCGCCCTGCCACCGGGACTCGCAAACTGAGCGCTTCGTTGCTGTCCGCCTCCAGAACGGAAACGATTAGCTCATCCCCAAACCTCAATTAGAACCACTGTCTTTTGAATCTTTGTCCATTTGGAAACTTTCTTGCTGACAGCCCAGGAACGGCGTCCATGCTTTTGCAGAGAAACGCCTCGAGTTGTTTAAGGTCTCTCACTGCTCCACCACCTTTGGATACCCACGTATGTTGAGAAACTTGGTAGTGAGCATAGAAAACCAAGTTCAAGCTGGCCGAAAAGGTCCTCCTGACTCTGCAGCAGCCGTTCCTGGACCTCTTCCACTGGGCTAGGGCTGCGGCTGTGGCCTTGGAGGCAGGCGGCACAGGTGTAGGAGTCCAGCTGCTTCTTTTTTCGCATTGTGAGCCATTCTTCTGGGCTGACGTTGATGCAGTCGGCATGGTAGACAGAGCCACATCCAGGTCGAACAAGGCAGCGGAGAAGACGAGGCCCGGATTTTCCCCTGCCCCTAACTCCTTCTTCCCCAATTACTTCTGAGCAAACTTCGCATTTCTCCTCACCTTCCATCTTTTGGTGGAAGGAAGAAAACGGCGTTTTGTAGCATGTAATAGTTGCTTGCGCTGAAGTCAACCTCATTCAGGGTGAAAAGCGCACATTCATGCTCAGTCAAGCAAAGAAAACCAAACGACAATTTAATACCATCATAGAGTATTATCATAGACAATTAATTGTCTATGGTATTATAATTCATGTTACAGCGCATTAATAATGATAATTAAAATAATATAGCATTGGTATAAGTGATTTTCATTTGAAACATATCAAATTGTAATTGTTATTATGTCCAATGTAAAAAGTCGCACCTCAGTTCAGAGCATCTAGCAAATTTACTGTGGCCCCTAGAGAAAAAGTAACTTTATCAACGTAAGGCTCTATTCGCTTGCCATTTTACAGCAAAAAACCGCATTCAAAAAGCTTTTCCCCAGCGAGAACGGCGTTGTATCGTAAAATCACTTCAAAATGTTAAATAATTAATGCGTCGGGGCCCCGATTTTACTACATTGACTGTTTACCATCTATTTAATTGTCTATGCTCAGACATAAGCAATGACGTGTACAGATACATTGCAGAATTTTCTACCAAAATTCACTCAAACCTCCTCAGCCTCATTCTTCAATCAATTGACCTTTTCAAAGAGCCGTGAATGCCAAAAAGCCAGAGTTAAAACTGGATCACAGGATCACTGATGGCACAATGATTGAAGCAGTTTGAAAGGGCTAGACATCTTTTGCCTCAGATGGGGAGAGGCCATGGAGATTTGGTGTTGGTAGGACGGCGTTGGGATCAGAGAGGTGGCATCGAAGACCCTGCTCAAAGTCAGCCTTGGCCACATTGTACTCCATCACAGAGGCGGGATTCCATCTAATCCAATGCTCCATGAACAGCTGGAATACTGCTGCTGCAATTGTTTACTTTTCTGGCACAGTGCTGGTATACTGTGAGTGGAGTGAAAACCGTGAACAAGGTGAAAGTCGGTCAATGTAGGGGGCTGGTTTGGAGGAGAGGTGTTGTAGAAGTGGCTCTTGAGAGCGCCGGAGCGCAGCAGCTCCCGACACATCGCCGTCATCGAGATCGAGGCAATGGCGAATGGGAAACTGCCAATGAGAATCCGCCATTGTCAACAAAATATTTGCGGCAAAGGTCAATAAATGTTCGCTAACAAGAATATTCAAAGTTCATCCATCATAGACATTAAGCAACAATCTTGGAGGCAAGAATGACAAGGGCGAACCCAATGACAGGGTGCTGGGAGAGTGAGAAGATTTTTCGTGCAGCCTCTGGCTCTCGCTCGAAAAGGAAGCTGAAAGGAGGGGAGAATGAAAAAGGTTGAGAGAAAAGTGTGCAGGAGTATAGAACAGGAGCTGTTGAAGGCCAAGAATGCCCATGCCGCGGAAGTCGGTGGCGGGGTCCTGGCCCTGGAAGCCCAGCTCCATCCAGTCCCTGCTCACCCGACTCGACAACTCCTTCTCCGGCATCATCACCTTCCACAGCTGCAGACCAGGCCCTTAAAAGCCTCCATCCTTTGAGGCCGGGGGAAGTGCTGAACGAGCAGGAGCAGTTCTTCGTGCTCCGCCTTCTCTTTGTCGTAGAAATCCCGCCGCACCCATTCCACTTCTCGCATCAGCTGAAGAGAAGTGGAAGGTGGGCAGTAGACGATGGGGATCTTTGCTGGATAGACTAGCCTGACGATAGCCTAGTATGAGGCTGAGGGAGTCCCGGAGCGGCGGTTCGAAGCCGGGCTTTTCCTTCTTCGATATGTACTTCACCTCAAGTGGGCTATGAATGAAATGGGGTATGGGAAAATTATTGGGATACTTTTGAAATAAGTGCAATGAGGGATGGAAGAGCGGAGAGTGGAATGTCCAGGCTTTGCCGGAGATCGGGACGCCGGGATTCAGCAAGAGAATGCTCAACCGCCACACAGCGCTTGAAACCTTTCGAACAGTAGATGTTAAAAATAATTATTTTGTAGTTTTTAATTTAAAATTATAACTATGACGTTGCGATAGAAAATAGGAAACCGGAAGGATTGTTGGAGATGACTCGCTGGAGCTCGCATTTGCCGGTGACCACGTGGAGGAACCATTTGACAGCTGATCGGAGGAGTTTGTTGTAAATTGCCAGCGTGAAAGCTGTCAGCTTTTTCCACAGCCTCCAGAGACCGCCTCCGCTCCCTTCTTCACCGCCTTTCTTCTCCATTCTCAGCCGGCCTCAATCCACAGCTGCTTCTGCCTGCGCAAACTCATCGGCCCCGTAGCGTCAACTGGCAGATGGCAGCTGCCTGGGAAAAAGGTCGGGAGAAGGACGCGTGTTGCCAGCCACTTGGCGCATTGATCGGCTACGTATTCCCCTTGCGGCCGCGCACTTCTAGAAGCATGCGTCTATCACTCTCTCTCTATCTTCAAGGGCTCCTAATCCGTAATTTTCTTTACGCGCCCTAGTGTTGCTAGTTAAGCAGAGGAAGCGAAGATGGTGGATGAAAAAATTGAGCAGTGCAATGTTCAATGGGCGGGCAGTGAAAGGGCTGTTGGTGGACATACACGGCGTGTGCTTTGACAGCGGTGGACCCGCCAAAGCCATCCCAGGATCTGCCGATGCTATCAAAAGGTTACAACCAGTTCGTCAATTGAGTCCGAATCTTGCTCCATCCTAATGTGAGGGACGCAGCAAAAACTCATGAATTTAAGAGAGATCCTAGCATATGTGCAGAGCAATGAGAGCAGTTGTAGGTTGGAGGCGAAAGGACTACGCATCTGTTTCTGCAGCAATGAGAGCAGCACAGTGCGGAAACTGGTGTATGAGAAGATGAGTCGTCTAGGCTTCAGCATTCGCGAAGAGCAGATCCTTACCCCAGCCCCTTACACTGCCGCTATGCTCAAGCGCCAACAACTTCGACCCTTCCTGCTCGTTCACAGAAGTATCATCTAGCTCAACAATCCACCTTTTGCTATCTTCATCCTAGCATAATTAGCGATGGCTTCCAAGCCAAATTTATAGCAATTGTGGGCGTCTAAGTAATATTTTTACATTATTTCAAATCTTTATTTTTATCTAAGTAAAACATGGAACATTCTGAAGACTTGTTGCCGGAATTCTCGGAGCTCTCCACAGAGGATCCCAACTGCGTCGTGATCGGCGACGCGGCGGAGGACTTCAGCTACGCCAACGTCAACACTGCCTTCAACATCCTCATGAAGTCACTCCTTCAGCCCCCTCCCCTTTGCTTTGCAAAAGCCTCCATAAGCTTAGACATCCCCGCCTGTTCACCATGGGCCTCAACAAGTACTACATGACCACCAACGGACTGCACATTGACCTGGGCGCCTATGCCAAGATTATCCAATCCCTGCTGCGGATAGGGGAGTAAAGAGGTGTCTGAGGTAGGCGTTGGAGTACGCGGCGGACGTGAAGGCGGAGGTGATTGGGAAACCGTCGGCCAGCTACTTCCAGGCGGCGCTGGAGAGCCTGGGAGGTCTGTCCAAGGAGGAGGTGGTGATGGTGGGCGATGACATTGCCTACGACGTTGGCGGTGCCCAGGCAGTCGGCATCCCAGGCGTACAGGTCAAAACAGGCAAATGGAGGTTCTACTCCCACTTCCCACTCTAGCTTTGGCTCTGGCTTTATTCCCGTTGCATCTTTGTCTTTTTTACGGAAGTAAATAGAGTGAGCGAATGAGCGTATATCGATTTTTGTCAAGAAGACGCAGGGTGTTCAGGTTAAGAAGCAGTATCTGATAGACTCGAGACGTACTGCAAAGGGTGATGGTCAGTTCCGAAAATCGAAGTTGTCCCAATGCAAATCACTTTGTGCCAGCTTTTAAGGCAATTTAGTTGCCATCTCTGTGCAACTAACCGTTTCCCAAAATATGGCTTCATTGGAGAGATATGGCTCATTTTGTAACATGCACTTTTTTGGGGTCTGCAAACCTGGAATTACAGGTATTTGAAAATTTTGTTTCAGAAATTTTGCAATAGTATAGACTATTATATATCAATCGAAAGACAATTTTATGACAAAAATGATGGTGCATTCAAATCTATGGTTTTACTTTGAAAAAAAACGAAAATTCAAAAAATCGAAAATTTTGCATGTTCAAATTTTGTACTAAAAAACTGATTTCTCAAATTGGTCAAATTATGCACGGACGGCACTATAACCACGTTAAAATTGTGGTTCTTGCGGTCATTTTGGTATATAACACTTGTGGTTTGGCTTTGTTACACACGTTATTTTTTTCACTTGAAAATTTGTACTCACTCATAGGCCCCATGTTAAAGCATAGGCAGAATTTTCGGAAAAAATTTTTTGTCTCAGATTTCCATTATTAAACTCTAAATATCTTCTTTAGGACCCAATACACCCTACTGCATCATTCGTTTCATTTGTTTTCATTCAAAATGGGTCAATCCTGAATCGACCATTTCCTATGCTTAAGCATAGGCTTTCTCACAAGAATCTCCTATTTCAGCAAGTTCGGGCCATACACTTGCTAAT
>JASANA010005911.1:0-27699 GCA_030248095.1 Ptycholaimellus sp. GST1_10 | reverse complement strand
GACGGCCTGTGGCAAAGGGCAGAGCACTTGTGCCTCAAATATCGATCCGCACCTCAATGCTCCAATTTCTTGAAAGCGAAAACATCAAAGGGAGAAGTTCCGTGAGAATATTTTGAAATTCATAATTTAGTATCATTTCCTACAAGCTTTTTTGCTCACACCTAGAGCACCTGCAGTAAGCGGATTTAATGCCAACTGCCCTTGGTTGGTAACCTGAAAATTCCTTCTATTCAGACTGAACATGAGTATTTCTCAGAAACTTGTGGGTCAAAGTTGCTCACAACTGTGGGAGCTGAATATTTGCTCTGATGCCAGGGCACAACAGAGCGAGGACAAAATAAAAGAACAGTGTCAGGGCAATGCAGGAGCACAAATGGTTGGGACGCGTGAATCAGCATTTGCCACTTGTTTTGGGCCAAGACCGGCTGACACAACAGCTCTCTGTTGCCGAGTCTGTGTATCCACCGAGGTTGTGGCAGCGAGGCATGTTGGCGCCAGAGAGTTGAGTTTTCTCTGTCCCCTTGCTGTCACTGCCATCTACATACGGATGCCTCAGGCAATGAGCCCATGCAAAGAGTACCTGGGAACTTTAAGGGTGCCATTAATTCGAATATGCACGGAATAAGCATATTTCCAGCGCACTCCACGGTGACAGAGGAGTCCTGCCCCAACCGCTGGGCCATTCGCTGTCTCTGGTGGCCGCACCTCCTCTCCTTCCCTGTACCGCTGGACCAGTCACTTGATCCTGAGCTCAATCTCACCCTGCTCTCCCACGGTTCCCTTTGCTGCTCTAATTCAGGGCATTATGCCAATTGTGTGATTTTTAGATGGGTTGCTGGAGAAGGAGGTGCCGGATAGATACGAGATCCCAGCCGATGAACCTAGCAGAAGTTTGAAGGCTTTAGAGTGTACCCAAATGAAGTTAAAAACTTTAAAAAAACTCACTTTTTTCAGGTATCATCTGAATATTGATTCTTTTTTGGATTTTTTTAGATCGAGATTTTTTGGCTTATCACGGGCTATAATGATAGAAAGGTTCTTTGAAGGCTAGCTGGCCGTCTGCATATTGCCGTTCTACCTTACACCGACTGGCTTCAGCTGCTCCAGCACGTTCACATTTGGTGCCTGGGCATTTTTGAAAACCCAATAAAAGCGTTTTCAAATAAACTTCTTGGCACAATTCCGTTCCAACCTCATGATGTTTCGAATATTCATGACCCTAGCTTGCTTTGGGTTGATCGCTAATTGATTTAGAACCTAGAGAGACATAGCAAAGACTGATTGGAGGGACGGCTTGGGACTTGACGCGGACAACATCCTCTACGTCGTCTCCTCTGTGAGGGTCAGAAGGAGGGTCTCTCGGCCTTGCTGAGTGCTCTGGATGCAGGTGGAGGTGGTGCTATGGCCGGACCTGCCCAGCCTTGGCCCGGAGCTGAGGCCGCAGGAGAGCGTTCTTCGAATGCGTCAGCTATGGCGCCATCAATGATTGCCTTTTGAGGTTTGGCTTTTGTTTGGCCCTTCTTGCTGTCGTTGGCATTTTTTCTGATTCTAAGGCTAGGCGTTGCATTTAGTTTTTGCCGAGGAAGCTTCCGAGAAAGCGAGAAGCTTGTGAGAAGCGAAAAAACCTGGGCTTGAGGAATTCGCCTACTTTCAAATGCTGCATTTTTTGCTTGTTGCAATTTTGCTGAATTTTGATAATAATTCGCAGCAATCAATTGAATTCATCTATTCAGACGTCACTAGCATTATTTCCCAAAACTCAAAAGTACTCTATGCGTTTGGTGTTCTAAAGCATTTTGCACGCAGGTAAACCAAAAGTATATGCGTTTGTTTTAGGAGCGCGGGTCGTTTCAAATACCTTGGCCGCCATGGACCTGGACGCACTCCTTTGGTGCCGTCAGCTAATCAAAGTCTACCAGCGCTTCTGGACAGTCTGAACTGGAAGAACACCTGCGCCTATCACCACCGCAACTGCGATGCTTACTATCCGCCCAATTACACCATACCATCATCCCTGAAGGAGGACCCGGACCAGTTCTCCTTCCTCCGTCACATACAGTAAATGTTGATAAGATTACAATAAAGGTCCATATAGGACAGTCTCAATCTTCTGGTCTCAATTTTATTGAAGAATTGATGGCTCAAATCCATATTCATAATGGTCCATAATATTGACCAAAAAAGCAGAAAATCTCATCGCTGTCATTTAGATACGACAAGGACTACAAAGCCAAGGGTCGGGCCCCCAAGGTTGTGGTTCGACCCTACCGCGTGGAGACCATCTCTGTCCATACGGTCTCCCGTGTCGGTTAGCTTCAGCTAATTCACTATTTGCGTCCAAATCAATTCTTCAGCACTAAAATGTTTTCATCCACTATAAAGTCAGGTTTTTATTTTATCAATGTTTTCTGCGCGGCCGAAGGCCGCCTGCCGCGGAGGGCAGGGCAGTCAGCTCCGGAGGCCGGAGGGCATGGGGTGCGGAGGCCCCGCAGCGTAGCCTAGCATGCGAAGCATGCTAGGCGAAGCGCAGGGGCCGTGGCACCCGTGCCCGGAGGCCGGAGGAGCTCCGGCGCCTTGCCCGAAGCGGCGGGCGGGGCCAAGGCCAGCTTAACCAGTTACCCCATTTTTGTGTCCGTCTGTCCGCATATATATATATATATATATATGTCTGTCCAGGGCCGGGCCTCCGCGGTTTTTCAACGAAATTGGCTGATTTTTTGCATGAAAGTCCGCCTAGGTGGTATCTCCAGGCCATTTTTTGGGCTTGGCGTAATTTTTCGATTTTCGTCCAAAACTCAAGTTTTTGATGTTTCAAACTACTAAAATTCATAAATCACTGGTTTTTCAACGAAATTGGCTGATTTTTTGCATGAAAGTCCGCCTGGGTGATATCTCCAGGCCATTTTTTGGGCTTGACGTAATTTTTCGATTTTTGCCCAAAACTCAATTTTTGATGTTTCAAAGTACGAAAATTCATAAATCACTGGTTTTTCAACGAAATTGGCTGGTTTTTGGCAGGTACGTCCGTCGAAATGGTATCTTGAAGCTGGCAAAAGGAATTTCCGAAATATTTGTTATTTCTCAGTTTATGGCCAAAAACCTAAATTCTTGATGTTTCAAAAATTTGAACATCCATAAATTGATGGTTTTTCAATGAAATCAGTTGAATTTTGGCATGTACGTCTCTTATGGTGATATATTGAACATTTATTTCGACACATTTATTATTTCTTGATTTATAGTCAAGAACCTAAAATCTTGATGTTTCAAAATTTCGAACATCCGTAAATTACTGGTTTTTCAATAAACTCAGCTTAGATTTGGCAGATACATTTGCTGCGGCAGTATCTTAAAGCAGTTAAAAGGAATTGCTTAGCTTATTATCTGGAACAAAGGCCGCGCATCTTGGCAACAGCCGAGAATACCTTGTTCATCCACCATTTATTTTTCCGCCTCCATTTTTTTGTCTCAATTTTCTCAACAATCGCATCCATTTCAGGCACAAGCATGTTCTCTTATTTAAATTAAATGTTCAAATGAATTAAATGTTCAAAATTGACAGTGCATGAAATCATTGATAAAATAAAAAACCATAATCCATAGTGGATGAAAACATTTCACTTCTGAAGATGCAGGCCATTTTCAGGCCCGGCTTCCGGAGCATGCGCAAAATGGACCACAACCAAGGGCGCTACCTGCATCTGCGCCGCTGTGCCACCTCCAGTTGCCCTAATCTTCCAGCCAAAGTTCAGCCGGCCAACCTCACCTTCTTCGCCCCCTTCGCGGAGTCCATCACCGACTGGGCTGAGATGGCCGCGGCCAACATCTCACCCCTGGAGGCCCCCACGCATGCCGACGTCCTGCTGGCGGTCAAAAAGTTGGCTGGTTCTTTTGGGGTTTGAAAAAATGATTTTGGATATGAGGTAGTTTTTTGGGAGCGTTTTTGAGAGTTACTTAATGTTTCAAAACTATATGGCCATGACATTGTTCTATAATTTTATCGATAGTTTTTTCGTTACCATATGTCTTTAATTTCAAAGTGTGAACTGTAAATGTGCTTGAATATTTAGTATTTTTTTAAAAAAATCAAGAAGTAATCAGCTGCATCTGCAGAATAAATCGCTCCAGTCTGACCAGGCAACAGAAAAAATGGAGATAGTGTGTTTAAGGTGCAGTCGTCAGATGGAGCCCACTCGCTACTGTCCAACACCGCACCATCTCTGTGCCAGTCTTCTGGCCGATTCCCGCTACCATTGGGCCTTTTTCAACCAATCTACTGCCAATTTTTGGCTTGCACTATGACTGACGTTGCACTAGTAAGGATCACATCTTTATGGTTTCACTACGAGCTGGGTGCTTGTTGAATAGAATATGCTATTGGACTTAAGATGCTGTACCAAAACTGCAAAGAAACCCCTCGCTAAACAAGCGATGGCCTATAACGGATTTAGATCAAGTCTTTTAGATGCAGAAGAGGCATGGACACAATACCAAATATTCGAGGTTAGTTTGGCAATTGATCTTGGCATCGAAGCATGAATGACCCACTGAAAAAAAAATCTGTACAACCAGTGCTTCCAGAAAAAAGAGCTCTTGCAGCTTCTTCAAACTTTCCTCTCGCTAAGGAAAAACAACATTTAGGCAAAAAATGAAATGTAGATTGGACGATTAGAGAACACAAACGAATTGGTTAATAATATCAGCATTTTCGATTTTCATTGCATAACTTGAGTCTAAAAATCAGGCCAACTCTTTGCTGAAACATCTTGGAGGAAGCGCATAAAACTAATAAAACTAATAATGAAAAAAGGTTTCGAAAAATGACAAAGTGCACTGGCCGCAATCAAACCTTTGGTATTATGATTGAAGTACTAAAGCAACAAGTATAATGGCGCAAAGCGCAATAGGTGACCGCGAAGCTAACTGGCTGAAATTAATATTATACATGTATGATATTTTGTCACTCAAAAGGGCAAGTCGATGGTTTCTTGACCAATTTCAAAAGTAAGCACAGATTTGGAACCGTTATATATGAATTGTCAACAAAAAAACTCAAGTGTTCTGTTCAATTCTCAACCCTCCATTCGCTATAGAGCAATATGCTCGTTTTCGGAGAACAATTGTGTTTGTGTCTACCCAAAAAAGTAATGTTTCTACTAGTCGGGGACCAGTTCCCCCCTCCAGAATTGTAACGCCGGATAATACCTTTCCAGAAAAAAAAGTATAGTAAAATCCGTTGAGAATTCGGCCGTTCCCAGCACTTGCAGATAGTGACACATATTGGGCTGGCGCGAACGTAGCTTTAGCGGAGTGTCAGCGCCCAGCCCCTCTTTTCGACCCAGGTGTACGTTTTCGGGGTTATTGCTAGATCTTAAAATTGATAAGGCTCCTGCTCCTCACATAACAATCCAATCGTTTTGATTCTTTTTGCATTGGAAAGAGCATTATCAAATTGTCTAAAACTCGCGAGAAATCACCCAAAACTTGCAGCAATCATTAGAAAATCACTCGAAACCATTTGTCCGAACTCCTCCTCCTCCTCCTCCTCCTTCTCCGCATCTATTCAATGGACGATAGTAGGTATTCATTCCCCCCCAACCCCCTTCCCCGGGTCCCTAGGCCTCATGTATTTAGCTTTTCAGTTAAACTAGGAAGTCGTATGCACCAGTGGTGTAGTGGTGTAAGCGATTGCACTGCTGAATGAACCAAGGAGGTTCAAATCCTTCTCATGGATTCACTTTAATTTTTGCGTATTTCAAGTTGAGAAAATTACTTGTACCATCGGCAGGCCTAAAGTAAAGCTCTTTTCTCCCAAATATCGATTCCCAAAAATTTTTTAATTTGCCAATATATTTGCATTGTACTTTTTATTTTCAAATGTTTTCTTTTTGTCCTTTTTGTTTTTGTTATTAAAAAATTTTTATTTAAATAAGTATTGCTTATTTTTTATTTATTTATCCAATAAAATCTTTACTAAATAATAACCAAAAATATAAAATTTGTATTTATACGTTTTGTAATATGTTAAAAGTGGAAGAAATATCTGGTACCATTGGCAGGCCAAATGTGGTCTCTTTTCTCCAAAATTTGGATTGCCTCGAGTAAAAAGTCAAGGAAATACAATTTCTACTAGTGGAATCTGCTGCGTCATCTGCATTTTGTTTTGGGCGCGCATGGAAAGAGACACTGAACTGCGCGCCAAAAACAAAATGCAACTGTCCAAGCAGCAGATTCCACTAGTAGAAATTGTATTTCCTTGACTTTTTACTCGAGGCAATCCAAATTTTGGAGAAAAGAGACCACATTTGGCCTGCCAATGGTACCAGATTATATATATATACAGACAAAAAGTTAGCCATGTGTATAGACCGCGAAGAGGGTCCTTCGGGCCCGCTTCGCGGTCAAAAACCTTACTTTTTATCATTTAATTTATGGACAGAGACAAATGAAAAAACTGCAACAATGTAAATCAGATGCATGTTTTAATTTATTTTAAAACCCCTAAGTATACGCACCAAAAATGTTGAAGAACTTTTTAAAAATCAAGCTAATTTGGTGAATGTGTCCAATGAAAACTAGAATTAAACTGGCCTGCTCATCAAATTGGACATTACATGATTTTCACGTTCCTTCTTTTTTTGTCAAATTTTTTTGAATTTAAATATTGGCGACGATAATCATCTTAAAATTGCCACAAAAATTCATTTTGGCCACTTCCAAAATAATTTGCACGCTCTTGCAATCTGGGCCTCTGACCAGTGTTTGTTGACGCATTACTTCAAGGCCGCACACTCGCGCAATAGGCCACTTGTTTTGCTAGAATGCCTCACCCATTCCACTGTCCTGGTCAGTTCGCCACCTTTCTCAGCCTTCCTTAGTTTTTAATCAAAATGTCTTCTAAACAAATATGTCCCATAGTGTTTGAAACCCTAGTTCTTTCAAAAGCAAAGCCTTCCTTATGTCTGATTGCAACCATAACATTTTCAGCCAACAATCAGGCATACATTCCAAGATGATGCCCTACTTCCAAGTCCCTCTGCCCGGCAAGCAGTTCTTCCGCACCCCTTCGCCGGGCAAGGACCTGCCGCCGTCCCAAAGCAAGGACCGCTCCCCTCCACCCAACGAACGCTCCTACTTCCGCGTCCCTCTACAGCCCGCCAAGACCCAGCAAGATGAATCCCTCTATCGCCCCCCGACAACACCCACCCAGGAGCAACCGGAGGAGGACAAGAAGAAGCCAAAAGAGCAGAAGAAGAGCAAGAAGGCGGTGGAGGTGCAGAGTGAGAGCCAGACGGAGCCAGGTCAGAGCAAGTCGGAGAGCGGGTTCAAGCTGCTGAGACTCTTCGGGAGTTGCGTCCTGGCGCAGTGCCTCTGCGCCCTCATCATCTGCATCCTGGGCATCAGTTAGTGCCCCCCCCCCCTTTTTTTTCTCGAATAGTCCTGCTGTTATTGTCTGGTGATATTTGAAAAACTATTAAGCCTGGCAATTTTTAGAGGGAAATCGCTTATACATTCCCTGATTATGCACGGAATGGATATCTGGGGGGAATTACCGAAGGACAGGAATCTTAAAAGATAGTTACAGGGAGAAGTTGTGACGCAATCGTCAGGCAGTTCTCAGAGGGACAGAATTAGAAAAGGACCAACGACCAATATGAGATCAGGGTGCATGATTAAGAAGCATTTCCAGTGGTTCCAATTGTGGGCCTAATTTTGCAGCCTGCGTGTTTGACGGGGACACGGGCGGAGCACTGGGCTGGTGCGCTGGACTGTGGAGCAGACAGACGATGGGGCAGAAGTTCTGGATGCTGGAGGGGCATCTGATCTGGGTCGGCATCTACAGCCTCCTTGTCAGTGTTCCCGGTCTCATCGCCGCCCGCCGTCCCGGCCTCCGGTGTTTCATCATCCCCTTTCACCTCTTCTTTTTAGCCTTCAGAGCGAAATTGTCCCCTAAAATGACTCTTTCCTCACTTCAGCCTCAGGCGTAGTATTTGCTGGCGGCCAAAGTTGGCTGGTGGAGGATTTTGAGTTTTTGTTTTTGAAAAGAGCCATGAAAATTTTATGCTGGCTGCTTCAGGGCAGAGTGTAGCACAACGAAGGTTATAAACGAATAAGGAAAGTTCAATCTTGATTTCAGCTACCTGGTCATCGCCTATTTCCTGCTCTCGTTCCTGGGCGTACTGCTGGTGATGCCTACGCTCTTCGTCAACAGTTCGCTCCAGGTGGACAGCCTCCGTCGGCTGGAGACCCACAGCAACGGCTCTATTCCAGATGGCAGCCCCTTCGCCAAAGTTGCTCAGCCTTTTCTCGAATGATAGTGTCCTAGTGGGAAAGAAACTTTGTCAGAGCGGACACAACCGGGCGAGGTTGACGGTGCTTTGGGTGCTGGCCTTGCTGGCCTCTATTATTCACCTGCTCTCCGCCTTCGGGAGTCTTCTCCTCATCTGCTACAACTGGTCCTTTTCCAACGGTTTCACTTCCTTTGCTCTTTCAGGCTAGCGAGCTATGTTTTTGCAATCGTCGCAATTTGCTACAATCAAACGTTTTCAAAAGTTAGACGAATCATTACAAGCTAATTCCAAAAACTAACTTGACTTCAAATAAAGTTATTTTGCAGAATCCTGTCAGCTATGCTGTCGTGATGAAGAGAACATAGCTGGTGCTCAAAAACCAGGGGATGCTAGGAAAATCACAAAAGCCGCACCAGTTTAGAATTGTTCAATTTTGCCCCCTTGATATGTGTCTGATTTGTCCTGCTGTTCATTCAAAAGTATCCGTGTGATTTATTTGCCGAGATTAGCTTTCGAAATTTGCCGTCGCTTAATAGGTTTGCCTGCAGCACTGCCCTTTTTACACTGTGCTTTCGGTGCGAAATTTTGAGGTTATTGTAAGAAATGGGTGCCAAAATAAACAAGGTATTCTTGGCTGTTGCCAAGATGCGCGGCCTTACCTCAAGACACCACCTAGATAAACGAGATAAAAATGCATGGCAAAATTCAACACATTTCAATAAAAAATCATGAATTATGCATGTTCAAATTTTAGACTCATCAAGATTTTGGGTTTTTGACCGCGGAGCGGCCCGAAGGGCCGCTCCGCGGTCTATAGAGGTTACTGAACTTTTGTCCTCATGTGTATGTATATATATATATCTGGAAATGCTGGGAACGGGCGAATTCTCAACGGATTGGGACAAACTTTTTTTTTCCTGAAAGGTAATGCAATTTTAGGAAGATCTGGAGGGGTAGACCTGGTTTCCGAGCATATGAAACATTACTTATTTGGGTAGAAAGGTTTAAACATTGCAATATACAGTTTTTGCGCTGTAGCACCTGTAATCTTGAGAATTGCACAGACAACTTGAGTTTTTTTGTTCACAAGTCGTATATAACGATTCCAAATCTGTGCTTACTTTTGAAAATCATTGAAAAACCACAGACTTACTTTCTTGAGTGACAAACTTTCACGCATGGCAATGTCATCAATAATTAGTAACACCTGAACGGCTAAGAATTGCACTAAAGACTTGAGTTTTTTTGTTCACAAGTCGTATTTAGCGATTCCAAATCTGTGCTTACTTTTAAAAATGGTTGAGAAACCACAGACTTACTTTCTTGAGTGACTAACTTTCATGCACGACAATGTCATCATTAATCAGTAACATCTGAATGGCTAAGAATTGAACAGAGGACTTGAGTTTTTTTGTTCACAAGTCATATATAGCGATTCCAAATATGTGCTTACTTTCAAAAATGGTTGAGAAACCACAGACTTGCTCTTAGCACTGACAAAATTCCATGCATTCATATTGTAAGCGTAGAGGTGGTGCGCTCCGCGGTCACCTATTGCGCTTTGCGCCATATACTTGTTCACTATAAATCGGGATATATAAAAAAATTCATAATTTCCTTTCACCAGCTTCAAGATGTCACTTTCACGGACATACATACCAAAAATCAGCTCATTTCATTGAAAAACCATGGACTTATGCATGTTCAAATTTTTGAAACATCAAGATTTTGGGTTTTGACTTTAAATCAATAAATAATAAAAATTTCGAAAATTCCATTTACAAGCTTCAAGATATTACTTTGACGGACGTACCTGTTTGTATTGTTTCTGCACATCTACATCTCACATTTCCCAAATTAACCTAAAGCCTGAGAAACAGCATCTATCAATAGCTTTACCTAGTATACTAATTTAGCTTTATACTGAGAAATACTTATTGATTGTTTACTTTATTGTGAAAACGTTAAACTTGTCCTATATTATTGTTTCTGCACATCTACATCTCACATTTCCAAAATAGCCAAAACATTTTCAAGTTCAAATTCCAAGATTTTTGGTTTTTGACCATAAATAGAGCAATACTAAAAATTTCAAATATTTCTCTTACCAGCTTCAAGACATTACTATTTCGGACGTACATTCCACAAATCAGCTAATTTCATTGAAAAACCATAGACTTATGCATGTTCAAATTTTCGAAACATCAAGATTTTGGGTTTTTGACAATAAATCGATAAATAACAAATATTTCAAAAATTCCTTTTGCCAGCTTCAAGATATTACTTTGCCGGAAGTACCTGCAAAAATTCAGCAAATTTCATTGAAAAACCAGTGATTTATGATTTTTCGTATTTTGAAACATCAAAAAATTGAGTTTTGGGCGAAATTCAAAAAATTACGCCAAGCGCCAAAATTGATCCCGAGGCACCGCCTAGACGGACCTTCATGCAAAAAATCAGCCAATTTCGTTGAAAAACCGAGGAGTACGGGCCTCGGACACACACATATATATATATATGCGGAAAGACGGACGCAAAAATGAGGTAACTGGTTAAGCTGGCCTTGGCCGCCCGCCGCTTTGGGCAGGGCGCCAGAGCTCCTCCGGCCTCCGGGCACGGGTGCTACGGCCCCTACGCTTCGCCTAGCATGCTTCGCATGCTAGGCTACGCTCCGGGGCCTCCGCACCCATGCCCTCTGGCCTACGGAGCTCTGACTGCCCTGCCCTCCGCGGCAGGCGGCCTTCGGCCGCGCAAAAATATGATGCAGCATTGGCGATTAGAATAATAATTTAGCTGTTTCTTCTTCATAAATTTTCGTCCCAGAATGGTATAGAACGAATCGGGCTAAAAAGAGCAGTCAAAAAACGCAATATTGTAAAGCATATAAATGGAGGGAACTGATAAAAGAACTGATACCAAGGTTGAAAACCCCAATTTACAAGGGCGGAGACTGATACCTGAAGCTTTCATTGAGGAAGCATTTTATTTTGCGCCTCCTATGATTGAGTGAACTGGTACAAATGTCTGATGTTTCAACGAAGACATTGGATGAGGCTTCAAAAATCAAAGCCAATGGTAGTCGTTGATGGCTTCAGTCGTTCAGTTATTGAATTTTTGATGAATCACGGATATGATTTGGCAGAAAACCAGTTTTTAGGAATGCATCATTATTACCGCAAAATTGCCGAGGGAGTACAATACTTCATTTCTTGCCCAATGAATAGAGAATTTTATTTATTTCATGGCGGCTCAAACAAAAAAGAAATTTACAAAAATCTCTTAAACCCTTTCCAAACAGCACTGTCAATGCCATAAAAGTCCATAAAAGTGGGTCTCACAACCTCTTCATCCTGCTTCTTGTTGGACAGCGCAATATCTGCTTCGCTGAAATGAACATGTTTCATAAAACTACAACTACCATGATTTATGGTGACAAAATTTGGACTATGCTAGCTCGTCGATTTTATGTTTCATGATTTTGGGTACTCAACTCTCTCACAGCAAAAGGCCTATTGTAGTTTAAACATGTAATTATTTCTCATGCTACACCCAGCGCAACAAGGTACTGGGCGTTTTCCAAAAAACCATTCAGGGCTCTCAGCCGCTCTGAGTCAGAGGGCGAGACTGGTTGTACCTGAATACGTTGGGTAATAACCAACGATTCCGACGCCAACATTGCACTTAACCTTCCTCCGCAGCATCATCTCCTTTGGTACCTCAGCAAGCTTCTCGAATCTATTGATTCCGTCGCCTTCCCCTAGACAGCATTGTAGATCGTAGCGCCCCCTGGTGTCGTCCTGATTCTGGCTGGCTGCCAGGAAAAGACCTTGACAGCTAGGGGGCGCTGTAGTAGACTGTTGGTGGACCGCTGAACTGGGGAAATCGATGATAAGGCGAGGAGAGGTACCTACCCAGGGTGTTGGGGTTAGGGGCGATGAATAAATTGAAGAGGTTAAACTGAATCGTTGGTTATTACCCAACGTATTCAGGTAAACCAGTCTCGCCCTCTACCCAGAGCGGCTGAGAGCCCTGAATGGTTTTTGGAAAACGCCCAGTGCTTGCAGCAGTTGTAGCAGCAGTTGGTAGCAGTTGTAGCAGTGGGTGTAGCAGTTGAATTTAATAAATTGACTGCAAGTTGAATACAATCATTGCTGATAAAGGATGTGGCGCTAGCTCTACGAAATTATGAAACATAAAAATGTATAAATTTGTCACCATAAATCAATGTTTCATGGTAGACCACACACTATCGTAGATTACGTTTCATGGGCAGACCACATACTTAAAAGGTAACCTTTAAAAAACAGCGATAAATCATGAATGAAATCCGACCCCATCGTCTTCCCTAGCCCAATAATTGCCATCCGTTGGCCGAATGAAATACGGGCTTGAGGGGCCAGTCTTTCACCTACTCCTCCAGCCTAATGCTTCGCTGACCCCCCCCCCCCTTTCCTTTAAAAGATGGCAAGGAAAGGCGAGGAGGAACCCCTCGGCTGGGGGGGGGGGGCGTTGGAGCGGTGGCGGGGGGCCGGGTGGTCGAGGCTGCTGATGTGGAGCAGTCGTCCGGTGTCTGCATTGCCTGGCGGCTCCATCGTCTGCCCGCCCGCCGCTGTCTGGCCCATCTGACCAAGCCGTCAGACACGGCTGCCCTCCAATGCAGGTTCGCTCACAAGTATTCACTTTAGCCTAAATTATCAACTTAATTCGCTAATGGGATGTTTCAGCTTGTAAATGGATATTCCTTGATCCACTCGATGGCGCAATTTTTTCATGACGAGCGGTGCAATTTCAGGTGATGGAAGGAGCTAGACGGAGCGAAGCGTCCTAGCTGGTGGAGAAAGCACTGAGCGAGCTGAAGAGCAAGATACTTGGCGGTGAAGTATGTGATCACGTGGTCAGCCCTTCCCTGAGACCCTGTATAGCACATCCTTTGTCTCACCGCCCCCAACGCCTTCTCTGGCTCCACTGGCCCTGCTCCCAGCGTCAGACTACCCACGAAAGCCTTCCACTGACCTCTGCCCAAAGGTTGCATTTTAAGCATGCTTTCTACTCGCCCAGTTAATGTTTCAGAATGTTTAAACTTTTCAATTGCTAAGCAATGTTAATTTCGCATGGCATTTGTATTCT
Organism: Ptycholaimellus sp. GST1_10; assembly: GCA_030248095.1. NCBI lineage: Eukaryota > Metazoa > Nematoda > Chromadorea > Chromadorida > Chromadoridae > Ptycholaimellus > Ptycholaimellus sp. GST1_10. Next base: position 14,281 of record JASANA010005911.1, on the reverse strand, counting down.
CGGCATCCTTTATGGCGCAATGAGCCTTCGGCCGTAATGTAAATCACAGAACGGACTCGGAACAAATTACAGTACTCGGAACGGCCTTTTATGGTGTCATGGAAGACTGAGGAGATCCGTTTTAAAAGACTGAGCCAACCACTGGGATGGTAAACTAAGCGATATGACAGATTCTAACATTTTGTTGATTGATGTAGTATTGCGCGGGTATGTTTTATTTGGTGTCACGACGGTTCATCAAAGCAACGGTTCATCAAAACGACGGTTCATCAAAACGACGGTTCATCAACGCGACGGTTCATCAACGCGACAGTTCATCAAAACGACAGTTCATCAAAACGACGGTTCATCAAAACGACTGTTCATCAAAACGGTTATTTAGAAACCAATTTACCATCAAAAAGTGTTTATTAACAATCAAAATTGTAGCTTAAATGGTGTTTTAGATTTCAAGATAATTTGCTGCCCATTGGTTAAAGTTTGAATATCGTTTTTTGTGTTTTTTGAACAAGATTCGTCGTGTTTATCTTCTTCTGCTCTTCATCTCTTCTCTTCATGTGTGAAACTTACATGCTTTATTCAACAATCAAATTTTGATTTTTCTATTTGTGATAGCTTTATTGACCGCGGAGCAGCCCGAAGGGCCGCTCCGCGGTCTATAGAGGTTACTAAACTTTTGTCATGGGGGATATATATATATATATGGTACCATCGGCAGGCCAAATGTAGGTCTCTTTTCTCCAAATTTTGTAATTTCCTCGAGCAAAAAGCCAAGGAAATACATCTACTACTAGTGGAATCTGCTGCTTGGACAGTTGCATTTTGTTTTTGGCGCGCAGTTCAGTGTCTCTTTCCATGCGCGCCCAAAAACAAAATGCAGATGACGCAGCAGATTCCACTATCGTCCATTGAATAGATGCGGAGGAGAAGGAGAAGGAGAAGGAGGAGAAGGAGTTCGGACAAATGGTTTTTTGCATTTTTATGGGAAAATAAATCGTTTTATGCAAAAGTCAAAAGATAAACTGTAGTCAATTCGATGTTTCTCTTTCCAATGCAAAAAGAATCAAAACAAATGGAGCTTTCTGTGACGAATGGCAGCCTTATCAAAATTGAGATCTAGCAATAACCCCAAAAACGTACACCTAGGTCGAAAAGAGGGGCTGGGCGCTGACACTTTGCTAACGCTCGCTCGCGCCAGCCCAATATATATTTCTGGAAATGCTGTCCACCGGCGAATCCTCAACCGATTGGGACAAACTTTTTTTTTTCCTGAAAGGTAATGCTATTTTAGGAAGATCTGGAGGGGTAGACCCGGAATTTGAGCATTTGAAACATTACTTTTTTGGGTAGAAATGTTGAAAAATGGGGTATGCTGAGAAATGGCGAATTCTTAACGGATTGGGACAAACTTTTTTTTCCTGAAAGGTAATACTTTTTAGGAAGGTCTGGAGGGGTGGAACAAATCCCGGAGCATTTGAAACATTACTATTTTGGGTAGAAATGTTGAAAAATGGGGTATGTTGAAAAATGGCGAATTCTGAACGGATTTGGACAAACTTTTTTTTGCTGAAAGGTAATACCATTTTAGAAAGATTTGGATGGGTGGAACCGGTCCCGGATCATTTGAAATGTTATTTTTTGGGTAGAATGTTTTAAAAATGGGGTATGTTGAGAAATGACGAATTCTCAATGCATTAGGAAAAACTTTTTTTGCTGAAAGGTAATAACATTGTGACGTTTCCCAAGCCGGTTTCGTTGACCTTGACTGTCGATGAGGCGGGCGGAAGGGAGGCCAGGATCAGTTGCTGTATATTGTGCTTTGATGCCCTGCTCTGCTCCCCTTTCGGTGACGACTAAAGAGATCCTCGCTATGTTCCCGCTGCATATCACCACAGCGTTTGGTAGATCAGAGAGCTGATTAGCTTATCTGTACCTTCGACTGACCACCTCTACAATGCTACTACAATGCCCAGCACCACTTCTGCCAACTTCCACTTCCGCAACAACTTCCAGCCTTTTGACCTTGCTGCCTTCTACCACCAGCGATCGAGTAAAAAAGCCCCAGTCACCGATCTACAGAGCCAGGACAGCGAATCGAGCCCAGCCTGCATTGCCAGACTTTGCTTCGCTGCCAGACAGGACACCCTGCAGCCCCAGATCTTCACTCAGCCAGAGCCGGCCTCGTGAACTTCTATGTGGCAGCAACTGCGACTATGCTGCATGGAATTGGAAATTGACTTTTGAGTCTCTTTTCAATGTCCGTTCTTCGACAGCAACATTGCAGCGCCGAGTTTCTGACCATCACGCCATCTTTGGATGGGCATTGCAAAACTCTGACGTCACAGGAATGATTTCATTCTATCCTTGCAGATTTTATGAAATCATTCAACGCTGACGACCGAGACGAGATTCGACTTCGCTGCTAGGCATTGAAAATTAACTGAAAAGTTTCTTTTCATGCTGACGTCATCAGCGTCGTCCACAGAATTTCATCATCCTGAAATGGATTTTGAATATTCTCTTCAGCTGCCAGCTACCAGCTCCAATCCATCTTTGCTGCTGGACTTTGAAATTGACCACTGTCCAATTTCAAAGATCTTAGCTGCCAGCTCCAGTCTACGTCGGCTTGGACGCAACTCCGCTGCTTGGGCATTGAAAACTAACTGCAAAGTTGGTTTCATGCTGTCTACGCAAGCACCGTTGATGGCAATTTCATTATCCTTGGACGGATCTTGAAATTGCCTGCAGCCACCAGCAAACCGCTTGCCTTCGCTGCCAGAGTTCAAAAATTGGCTCTGGTCAGTTTTCAAACTCCTGGCCTCTGCTGCAACCACGCCGGCCAGCCAGACCAGCTATCCAGCAAAAGCAACGTCTACGCTGCTAGAGTTTTGAGATTGCTTGACAGTTCTCAAAACTCCCTGCTGCCTGCTGCAACCTTGCCGGCCCGCCTGTTTATGAATCCTTGCAGATTTATAAACTTTCGAGCATCGCTGAAGAAAAGCCCAGCCAGCTTCAGAGTCAATTGCCGTCTTTCGACATTGATCAATTTCGAAAAGCAACGTCGAAAGACATAAGTCAAAATGACTCACGAGCGGCCTCTACTTTTCGACGCAGACAACTACGGGACCAGGCCCAGCCTAGTGGACTGCCTCCACTGCCGCTTCTACGGCCTCCCAGTCATCTGCGACCTCAGCCTGTTCACCTGCAGCCAGAAGGACCGTTTCATGGACAGCGCCATCCACGAGCACAATGCCTTCAAGGCCTACTTCAGCTGCGCCTGCCTCCGCTAATGTGCATCTGAAGAGTGCTCAAAGGACCCGCCTCCCTCTCCTTCTGCCCGCCGTTGAAGACAGCGTCAATTCCGGACAAAGTCCGCTGCCTTTGCTACGGCTTCCTGGAGCACTACAACTGCGTCCAGATCTCTAAGGACTGCAACCAGTGCGGCATGCTGGACAGCTTCGACTGCGGCCTCTGCCACTTCCAGCCCAACAGCAGCCACACTGGACACCTCCAGGACTCCGCCCCGATCAACGCCGACTATGGCTTGCGGCCCATACTCTGCTCCAGCCTCAAGCCGTCCAAGTCCGATGCCTCCACCTTCTTCAACCTCGGCAACTACATGGACATCCTCTGCGCCATGAAGCTCTGCCCGTTGGAAGACGCCTCCAATCAGTTCCTCAAAACGGCCTCAATTCCTGCCCTCCCTCCTATTACAACCCTGGAGGTCGGTGGGGTACAAGGCCTATGGAAACCTGGGCGGCTTCCACAACCACTTCTGCGACTTCATGATCGCGTACGCCATCATGCAGTTTGCCTCCAAGGAAGACATCCTCCGCAGACCTTTTAAGGTCCCCTGCCCTACACCCTTCCCCTTACTCTGCCCAGCAGTAAGAGGTCGGTGGTGTACAAGGCCAACGGGAACATGGACGGCTTCCTGACCGGCTTCTGCCAGCACACCGGCGACTGGGCCAACTTCCATCCCAGCGCCGCCTCCTAGACTTTGCACTATCTGCGAAGATATGCAAACTCTATCTACGCTTCTTTCGACAAAATCCAAAATGGGCGAAAGAGATGCTAAACTTAAAGTTTGCGTAACTCAAAAGGGCCTATTTTGGAGCAGCATTCTGGAAGCGCAGCCGCGCTCGCCCACCTCAACTCCGCCCACTCTCTGCCTGACCACGAAAGCCTCTTTGGACTGGCCTTCTGAGAGCAGCTTCCTGGAGTTCAGCTCAGTACAGCGAAGAACTCAAGAAATCACGCTGACACGGACTTTGCAATTGCTCACTGTCATCCCGAGCTGCGTTCAATTCCTTTGCCGCAGACTCAAGAGCAATTGTTTAGTGTCATCCCGAGCTGCACCGATTTCTACCTCTGTCAACCCGAGCAAAGTTGACATTGTCATCCCGAGCTGCGTCATCTCTTTGCATCTCTCACAATGACAATTTGCTCAGCGTCAACCCAAGCTGCGGAAAATCATCGCAGACAGACAGAGAGTGACCAGCATCTGTCATCCCGAGCTGCGTCAATCTTTGCCGCTATAAACCCAAGCAAATTGTAGTGATAGCACTACATGAGAGCATTATTTGCAGCAGCTCTGCCCACAAAATGCACTACGTGAGAGCAGTCTTTGCAGCAGCTCTGCCCACAAAATACACTACATGAGAGCATTATTTGCAGGAGGTCTGCCCACAACATGCGCTACGTGAGAGCATTATTTGCAACAGCTCTGCCCACAACATGCACTACGTGAGATCAGTCTTTGCAGCAGCTCTGCCCACAACATGCACTACGTGAGAACAGTCTTTGCAGCAGCTCTGCCAACATCATGCACTAAGTGAGAGCAGTCATTGCAGCTGAGGTGCCCACAACATGCACTTCTTGAGAGCAGTCTTTGCAGCAGCTCAGCCCACAACATGCAGTACGTGAGAACTGTCTTTGCAGCAGATCTGCCCACCACATGCACTACATGAGAGCAGTCTTTGCAGCAGCTCTGCCCACATCTTGCACTATGCACGAGCAGCCTAGGAATTGCTAGTTTCTAGATCAAGCATCAGATTGCACGCCAGAGGTATGTGTGAGAAATGAGAGCGTTTTCAAAAAGGGCGTCGTGACCAACCCCTACACCGGCAATATTTAGATGGACCCCCCAAAAATGACCCCTTTGAAATCGGCTAAAAATGGCTCGGTAGCATTTATTCCTATGTCTTCAAACTATTCTGGCCTTAAAAGTGGCAATTCAACTGATTCTTTAAGAGCTTGGATTTGATCATCTAAACCACCAATATCCCTGAATGTTTCTATAGGTGATTTTTGAACAATGAGGCAATTTGCAGTGGAAGCAAAGTCTTGATTAAGACAGAATACAATGAAAAGCTCAGGTCTCTGGTTTCTCTGGTTTGTAGGTCTTTCATGTCCGTCCGATGTTCTTTAACGTTGCAAGGTGTAAACGTTGACCATGTCCTTTGTCTGCAAGCTTACACTCTGAGAACAGAAGCCAGCTGGGATATGACTAAGATAAGGAAGAAACCGTGAGGACACGAATTTGGAGCCAGCTTCCGATCTGTCCAGGCTTTTGGCTTGTAGCGTGCACTAGATGAACAAATGAGTGGAAAAGAAATGGTGATGAGAATAATGAGGAACCTGACACTGCCTGGCGTTGAGGAGTAGATGATAAGGGTGGGCGTGGGGGTTGAGTTTTGTGTGAAGGAATGAAAGGGGGGAGAAAGAGGAGAAGGTCGCAGCAGCCGCGCCTACCTATTTCTACTACACCTCCATAAAACACTGACTGCGCCCTGCCTGCTCGCTCAACAGCGTCCCTTTTGTTTGCCATTACTTATCATACTTAAACCCAGTCTCTCCCTCCCCCTACCAACAGTTTTAATCAGTGATATCTCTAAACACACTGCAAACCACTACGCCTCTACGAAGTCCCATTCTCTCCCACATTTTCTATGATGAATTTATTGCACATTATCAGTTAATAATTTTCATGTAAAAACTGACGCAGGCACAAAACACACTATGTGTTTAAAGAATAATCCGCAAAGCTCAGCGAGGCAGAAAGCTGCTGGAAACACTGCTCTCACGTGGTCCATGTTGTGGTTATCTCATCTGCACAGACTGCTTTCACGTGGTACATACTATGGGCAGAGCTGCTGCAAAGTAAGCTCTCACGCAGTGCGTTTTGTGGGCAGACCTCCTGCAAAGTCTGCTCTCACGTAGTGCGTCTTGTGGGCAGGCCTCCTACATGTACAACGTGATATCAGTCTTCGTAGCAGATGTGTCCACAACATACACTACATGAGAGCATTATTTGCAGCAGCTCTGCCCACAAAATACACTATATGAGAGCAGTCTTTGCAGGAGGTCTGCCCACAACATACGCTACGTGAGAGCATTATTTGCAACAGCTCTGCCCACAACGTGCACTACATGAGAACAGTCTTTGCAGCTGCTTTGCCCACAACATGCACTACGTGAGAGCAGTCTTTGCAGCAGGTCTGCCCACATCTTGCACTAAGTGAGAGCAGTCATTGCAGCTGAGGTGCCCACAACATGCACTACATGAGAGCAGTCTTTGCAGCTGCTCTGCCCTCAACATGCACTACTTGAGAGCAGTCTTTGCAGCAGCTCTGCCCACAACATGCAGTACGTGAGAACTATATTTGCAGCAGATCTGCCCATCACATGCACTACATGAGAGCAGTCTTTGCAGCAGCTCTGCCCACATCTTGCACTATGCGAGAGCAGCCTATGCAGCAGCTCTGCTAACAAATGCACTACATGAGAGTAGTCTTTGCAGGAGGTTTGCCCACAACATGCACTACGTGAGAGCAGTCTTTACAGCAGCTCTGCCCACAACATGCACTATGTGATATCAGTCTTTGCAGCTAAGGTGCACACAATGCAGTATGTGATAGCAGTCTGTGCAGCAGCTCTGCCCACAACATGCACTATGTGAGAGCAATCTTTACAGCAGCTTTGCCCACAACATGCACTACCTGAAAGCAATCTTTGCAGCAGCTCTGCCCACATTATGCACTATCCGAGAGCAACCTTTGAAGCAGCTCTGCCAACAAATGCACTACATGAGAGCAGTCTTTGCAGGAGGTCTACCCACAACATGCATTACGTGAGAGCAGTATTTGCAGCAGCTCTGCCCACAACATGCACTACGTGAGAACAGGCTTTGCAGCAGCTCTGCCCACAAAATGCACTACGTGAGAGCAGTCTTTGCAGCAGCTCTGCCCACAACATGCACTAAATGGAAGGGGGACCTCGTAAGCTACACTGACCTCTTCCTGCACTGGCCTTGGTGCGCCATCTGGTGATGAAGAGGAGGTTCGGCGTAACCATTTAGTATTTCTTCTCCATAGTGGGTTCCTGTTGGTACCTGTCCCTGTGAAACGGGTGCGGGTTGTGCAGGGAGGTGATAGGTCATTCCCATCTGCAGCACCTGATGATAGTGCATCCCCCGTCCCATTCCATGACCCACATCCAGCATTGTCAGCCGGGGTTGGTGTGGCCGGCTGCGGTTGAAGAGGTGGCGGTTGCTCCTGTGGTGGTGGATTTGCCTCTGAAGAGGGGCATGGTCGCTCTCCCTCCCCTGCCCGATCTCGTCCGCACGCTTTGGTGTTTGGTTACTGCATTGCGGCTCTCCCTCCTCTTGCTTCCTCCACTGGGGATGAAGGGGGAGCCCGCGAAAGGAACGATGGTGGAGGGGGTGGGTCAATTGAACCCATGCGGCGACTGGAGCCATCGGGTGGCCATCGTCACCTTCAGTTAAATGTTGTACCATATGCGCCAGTGGCGTAGTGGTGCGAGCGATTGGCTGCTGGATCTAACTGGTGGGTTCGAAACCTTCTCCAGCATAACTTTTATTTTTCTAAAATTTTAAGTTGGAAATAACTGGTACCATCGGGAAGCCAAAAGTAAAGCTATTTTCTCCCAAAAAATCGATTGCCCCAAGTGTAAAACTAAAAAAATTTCGCAAAAATATTGTTTTAATTTTCAAAACTTTCTTTATTTTAATTTTATTTCACGAATTTATTTATTATTTTGTTTTATTTATTTATTTTATAAAATTTTAACTTAAAATATAAACAACAATAAAAAATAAAGTACATAAATTGACATAATTTATTTTTTGTATTTTTAAAGTTTAGGAAATATCTGGTACCATCGGCAAGCCGAAAGTAAAGCTCCTTTCTCCCAAAAATCGACTGCCCCGAGTATAAAGGCAAAGAAATTTTCCTACTACTAATGGAATCTGCTGTGTCATCTGTATTTTGTTTGAGCGCGCATGAAAAGAGTCGTAAAACTGCGCGCGAAAACAAAATGCAAATGCCCCACAAGCAGATTCCATTAGTAGTAGGAAAATTTCTTTGCCTTTATACTCGGGGCAGTCGATTTTTGGGAGAAAAGAGCTTTACTTTCGGCTTGCCGATGGTACCAGATATGTTCACCCTAGGCATCCACGAATTGTCAACCGATTGACCCAAAACTTGGCAGGATTACGTATTGGCACTAGAGGTAGCCAGAAAAAGTCCTAGACCCCAAATCCTATGAAACATCGCTGTTTTGGGTAAATCAGGTTAAAGTGTTATTTTGAGTTTTGAACCGGATCTTCAGAGCTTCTTAATGCAGTAAGTGAGCTTGTTCGAAATTAGAATTTTTTGCTCACAAGGAGAGGGGGTTCAATTTAGGTGGCCTTGACTCCCCCTCCAGAAGAGGCCACCGATATACTTGTTTTAGAAAAGAAACTATCGAAATCAAATTAAAACAAGCTAAGGCAAAATTAAGTCTTGCAAGCATTTGCACTACGATTAATTTTATTGTGAATCATGCTTCAATTTTATTGAGGCCCAAAAAGTGCTAAGGTTCAAAAATTAATCTAAAAACTATTATTTAAATTATTTAGAAAATAAATTTGGGTATGCTCTAAAAGGCTCAATTCTCAACGGATTTTGACAAAAATTTTTTTTCCTGAAAGGTAATAAAATTTTAGGAAGATCTCGAGGGGTGGAACAAGTCCCAGCGCATTTGAAACATTACTTTTTTGGGTAGAAAGGTTCAAAAATGGGGTATGTTGAGAGCTCCGAGGTCACCTATTGCGCTCTGCGCCATATACTTGTTTAGACCAAAAACCATTTACAATGCCTCAAAGTGAAGTTGATGATGACCTGCTTGTTCACCACGGCCTCGTGCAAGCCCATGGAGACCAGCTAGAAGCAAAGGGCTGCCAGGATCATAATCTACATCCAAAATTACCTATATGATACTATTTGTAGGCACAAAAACCCTTTAGAATGCCTCAAGATGAAGTTGATGATGACCTGCTTGTTCACCACGGCCTGGTGGAAGCCCATGAAGACCAGATAGAAGTAAACTGGCGCCACAATCGTATTCTACGAGCAAAGTTACCTATATGGTGCTGTTTTTTAGACCAAAAACCATTTACAATGCCTCAAAGTGAAGTTGATGATGACCTGCTTGTTCACCACGGCCTGGTGGAAGCCCATGGAGACCAGCTAGAAGCAAAGGGCTGCCAGGATCATAATCTACGTCCAAACTTACCTATATGATACTATTTGTAGGCACAAAAACCCTTTAGAATGCCTCAAGATGAAGTTGATGATGACCTGCTTGTTCACCACGGCCTGGTGGAAGCCCATGAAGACCAGATAGAAGTAAACTGGCGCCACAATCGTATTCTACGAGCAAAGTTACCTATATGGTGCTGTTTTTGACCGCGGAGCGGCCCGCGCGGTCTATAGAGGTTACTAATCTTTTGTCCTGATACGTATATATATATATACTAGTAATATGGGTCAGTGGCCGCGCTTCGCGCGGCCACACTTTTCAATCCTTTATTGCATATGAAATCATCCGTTTCTTTTTATCTCTTCTTTCAAATCCAATGACTCGTGTCTGTTGATCACAGGCATCAAGAATCATTACTGAAAAGAATTTGACTTTACATCTCAGCAAAGATCTGCATTTTAAGTTCCGCCAGTTTTGGAAGACCCACTGATAATAAATGCAATTTAAAAAGATCACTAGTAGTAAGCAACGCATACAGTCAAGAGACCTCTGGTATTGAACACCTGCATATCCCTACTAATGAATATCTTGCAACATCCGCTCACTGAGTAGGGCCAAAATTGCAAAAATTGACTTCACTCAAAGAGATTTTGCAGTATAATTGTTTTAAAAAATTTAAAAAGTAAATAGGCTATCTTAAACAAAATTGTTTTGCCTTGAATTGAAAAAAAAGTCCGACAAGAAAAGTCAAAAATTGGCTGAGCAAGCAAGTTTTAAAGTGAAAAATGACCAAAATTGAGAACGTTTTCAATCGCAATTTTTTTCAACGGAAAAATGGCGAGCACTTCCCTACATATTTTGTGGAACTCACTGAGATCTATCCAAAAAGCTATCAGGTGCCTAGATTGGTTTAGAATCCATATGGCGCCGAGGCCATCCCAAAAATGGCATCACCCGTATATAATAAGATATATATGTATCTGGAAATGCTGTCCACGGGCGAATTCTCAACGGATTTGGACAAACTTTTTTTTTCCTGAAAGGTAATGCTATTTTAGGAAGATCTGGAGGGGTAGACCCGGAATTTGAACTTTTGAAACATTACTTTTTTGGGTAGAAAGGTTGAAAATTTGGGTATGCTGTAAAAGGCTCAATTCTCAACGGATTTTGACAAACTTTTTTTTTCCTGAAAGGTAATAAAATTTTAGGAAGATCTGGAGGGGTGGAACCGGTTTCCGAGCATTTGAAACATTACTTTTTTGGGTAGAAAGGTCGAAAATTTGGGTATGCTGTAAAAGGCTCAATTCTCAACGGATTTTGACAAACTTTTTTTTTCCTGAAAGGTAATAAAATTTTAGGAAGATCTCGAGGGGTGGAACCGGTTTCCGAGCATTTGAAACATTACTTTTTTGGGTAGAAAGGTCGAAAATTTGGGTATGCTCTAAAAGGCTCAATTCTCAACGGATTTTGACAAAAAATTTTTTTCCTGAAAGGTAATAAAATTTTAGGAAGATCTCGAGGGGTGGAACAAGTCCCAGCGCATTTGAAACATTACTTTTTTGGGTAGAAAGGTTCAAAAATGGGGTATGTTGAGAGCTCCGAGGTCACCTATTGCGCTCTGCGCCATATACTTGTTTAGACCAAAAACCATTTACAATGCCTCAAAGTGAAGTTGATGATGACCTGCTTGTTCACCACGGCCTCGTGCAAGCCCATGGAGACCAGCTAGAAGCAAAGGGCTGCCAGGATCATAATCTACATCCAAAATTACCTATATGATACTATTTGTAGGCACAAAAACCCTTTAGAATGCCTCAAGATGAAGTTGATGATGACCTGCTTGTTCACCACGGCCTGGTGGAAGCCCATGAAGACCAGATAGAAGTAAACTGGCGCCACAATCGTATTCTACGAGCAAAGTTACCTATATGGTGCTGTTTTTTAGACCAAAAACCATTTACAATGCCTCAAAGTGAAGTTGATGATGACCTGCTTGTTCACCACGGCCTGGTGGAAGCCCATGGAGACCAGCTAGAAGCAAAGGGCTGCCAGGATCATAATCTACGTCCAAACTTACCTATATGATACTATTTGTAGGCACAAAAACCCTTTAGAATGCCTCAAGATGAAGTTGATGATGACCTGCTTGTTCACCACGGCCTGGTGGAAGCCCATGAAGACCAGATAGAAGTAAACTGGCGCCACAATCGTATTCTACGAGCAAAGTTACCTATATGGTGCTGTTTTTTAGACCAAAAACCATTTACAATGCCTCAAAGTGAAGTTGATGATGACCTGCTTGTTCACCACGGCCTCGTGCAAGCCCAAGGAGACCAAGTAGAAGCAAACGGGTGCCACCATCGTAATCTACGTTCAAAATTACCTATATGGCGCTGTTATTTTGGCGAAAAACCCTGTAAAAAGCATAAATATAGAGCTGGAATTGAAAAACATGTAAAAAAAACCCCAAAAAACTTAATTTTTACCCAAAAAGTTGATGTTTCGACCTAAAAACCGCGGAAAATGCCCAAAATAGAGGTGCCTTGATACTTTTTTGGCCCGATTTACCCTAGAACCGTTGAGATCTCCGCCCCACAGGCAGCCAAAGTGTCTGCAACAGTGCGGACGGACGGACGGTGTGCGCCCGGACACCGGACATTTTTTTTAAAAAGTTTTTTGGAAATAACATTTTCAATAAGGCACAAAAAAATTTTTGTCCAAAGAGGACCCCCCACAATTCGACCACGGCGCGTCGATTGAGCCTATTTGCAGCGCTCTCCGACGTCTGTATGACGAGCTACAGCCTGCCAAACTTTGGGAAAGCTGCAATTGGTTGTGTTGCTCGATAAGAGGGGCTTGGCGCTACCGCTCCGCTAACGCTCCGCTCGCGCAAGCCCAATAACACTAATCAGTTGATTATAATTGCTCTACAAATTTTTAAATTTTACACACCCTAAAAATCTGAAACATCATTATCCGTGACCAATCATAGAGCCAAATTTCACGTTGTCTATGGCGCTGTTTCTATCAATAACTTTGACCAAGTGAAAGAATAACCTGAGCAGTGACAAAAGAGCTTTCTTGGATACATCGGATTCCAGGGGCGGCAGAGCAGCGCAGTGGAAAAGGCTGGGATCCTCTTGTAGCGCTTCCACACTCAGCTTGGCCAGCGAGCCAACAAGACTCATTATCCGAGAACATTTTTTGAAATTAAGCTGATTTCGCAAAAAAATTTTGGCGAAAATTTGATTCACCTTGACTTCTGCTGGAATTTTCAGCTCACAGCTGTACACGTAGCGAAAAATGCTGCCTTCTCTGGCCGTGCTTTCCATAGCTGGGATTCAGCCTGCACTATTTTGGCCTGCTTTTTGTGACAAATTTTGAACATGGAGTTTTCAAGTTTGTTTATCGATTATTTAAAAGCATCCAATTAACTGGCACTCACAGAAACAGTTTATTCCACACATCAGAAATGCACAAAGGCTTCTGCAAGTCAAAACGGCACAGTTCAACAAAAAATCGGGAAAAAAATGCCTGAAAATCCGGGCTCGCTCTTTGAGCAATCGAAGGTCCTCCCTCTTTTTGAGGCCATTCACTAGAATTGTTTGTTATTGAAACAAAAGCTTCAGACTTCAGGGCGTAAAGCATGGACAGGTTTGAGAAAACGCGAAATCTGCATCAAATCCTAGCAACAGACTGCAACTCACAGTTATATCTCGCCGCGCTGTTGAATCGCTAAATGCAACAGTTTTGGCCCCTTCTGCAATCTCAGCTCACTAAGAGCCCCCCGAATGCTGGAACATTTCTTAACCCTATTCATAATTTGAGCAAAAAAGCCAACTTCAAATTTTTGAATGACTCAAATCGGTTTGAAAAGTTGTTTTGGAAACAAAATCAAGGCGAGAAAGCGAGTGACCATAAACGTCGAAACATTTGATGTCAGAACATCAGCAAGAATTTATTGATAAACTGCATCTGTCGAGTTAATGACTTTCACGCCACGTCGCCTACATCATCAGCACCTTTCCACCAGCTCACAGTTTCATGCCATTCCAACTATAAATAAAAATAAGCAGTAAGACAAAAATGGATAGAAATTTCACCCGCCACAAGGCCAGGCCTTACTCTAGGCAATCATCAAACTGCACAACGCACATCATTTATACATCTGTCCTCGCCCAAAAGGCTTCCTCATCGTCCAAGAAACAAAACCCAGCCAAAAACAGTTCCAACTGTGGCACAAAACCGAAAGCTAGGGGGAGGGATTGTCATAATCCCAGCGCCTCGGTGCTGATATTGACGGAGGACAGCAGTTCAATTGATGCAAAGGACTCTTGGATTTGGCCTTTGCAAATAATGCAAAGGCAAAGGGCAAATGCAAAAACGATTCAAATTTCTGGCCCTACGCCGACTAGATGCAAATGCAGGGCTTCTAGATGCGAAGTCTGAGAGACGCTGCAGCTCTGCTACCGACCCTCTGTCCAGCTCTCCTGCTCCCCGTTCAGCTTCAGCCGGTACTAGCCTGCACAGATTTCAATACTGATCAATCCGACAACACTTGTTTGTACTTGGTGCAGAGATGTTTCAGCAAACGATCAGGTTACCAGACTGTTTGGAATTGTCAATACGTCTGCAGCGTCCGACTAGACTAAAAGAATTGGAGGGAGTTCAAACAAATTTGTGATAGCGTTTGCTTCCACAAGCGGGCGAATGATTTTGGTGCGGAACCGTTGGCAGT
>JASANA010005910.1:0-11758 GCA_030248095.1 Ptycholaimellus sp. GST1_10 | reverse complement strand
TCCTTGGTTCAGTTTCATCTGCTCATCTCAAGGCCACAACTCCAAGACCCCGTACAGGCAGATCCTCTGCTTGCACTGCAGCGCCAGCTTCAGCTTTAACTGCGCCCGCACCCGCCTGGAGCTCAACTTGCGTGGGAACCAGATCTTTAACATTGTGTAACTGTGCTCCTTCCTACTAGCCAACACCGGCTCCAGCTACCTCTGCCACGAGTGCTGTGGCAAACTGGGAAGGGGATCAAAAGGGATTCCCATCCTGCATCAGCTTGTGACCCAGGGTATCTACCATCCCAACAACATCACCCTCATCCTGCAGATGGTTCTGTGCCAGTCTCCAGAAACACTCCCGCAGCTCCAGCAGAACTGCATGGACATCTACAGTACTGTCTGTGGTGCACTTGGTTTCCTGGCTTCAACACCACCACCACCATCCAAGCCAATTCAGACACCCTCACTGCAGCTCTTCAACCAAACCTCCTTCCAGCTGCCTTCCCGCAGCCCCCACCCCCGCAATCAGATGCCCTTTTCAGAGGTGCAATCTTCAACTACAGCGGAGCTGCCTACATCACCTTCATCCCGCAGCCAGTGGCGCACAGCCATGGAGTTCCCATTGTACAGCCTGTCCCAATCTACGGAGTCCTGCCAGAGCCTGCAAAGCCACCAAGAAAGTGAGCATCCAGAAAGCAAAGCATCGGGAGAGCATCAACAGCTTTCAACATGCCTGAGGCACTGCGACCAGGCCATCAAGGCTCTGGGCAGCCAAATCAAGCACCTGGCCCCGTAGGACCCCCGACTCAAGCCCTACCTGGCCCAACTCTCTCAACTTCAGCAAACGCGCCTTGCCCTAACACAGGAAGGGGAGAAATGCTCCTTCCCATCGTTGGAAAGTCAGGAAGTGATGCGATGCCACCAACCCTCAGCAATGCCAGCCAGCCTGGAGCTACTGGCACTGCCCACGGCCCCCCACCATCCTCCCAGCTGACTTGGACCAGCAATTGGTTCTGCCCCTCCAATCAGCAACAGCTAGCACTGCCGGCAAGCCAGGTAATGCTGGCCCTTCCAGTGCCGCCCAGCCAACAGAGCTCCTACTCCTTGCTGCAGCAGCTCGCCTTGCCAGCTACCATGCCAAGGCTGGCGATCAAGCCTGCAGCGGCAGCTCACTCAACTCCCGTCCTTCACCAACCCTCTGACCTCCACCCTAACTACCCCATGGTGCTACCAGATGGCGGGAATCTGCAAGGACAACTGGTGCCCTACAAGCGGCAACTGGTGCCTTATCAACCTCAGCCAGAGGATCCGCAGACCCCTCTGGCCACCACCTACCTGCAGACCCTGACGGACGGCGTGTCCCAGGCCCTAGCCATCCCCAACAATGCCTCTGTCTACGTCCATTACCCTGTGGCCAGCAACCAGATCGTTGCTCAACAGCCTGCCACCTTACTTCCCATCTCCACCCCCCACACACCCCTTCCTACTCCTGGCACCACCCTCCCCATCTCTCAACAGCCTGCTTACCCCATGGCACCCCAGTGCCCAACTTCTCTTCCCCTCAACCCCACCTCTTCATCTCATCCTCAGCTTCCACACAATCTCCGCCTACCTTTCCAGCACTACTACTCACCCTTCATCTATGCCAAGCCCACCGATTCACTCACCAAGATGGAAGAGAACCTGCCAGAATGCGGCGTGAAGGCTGCCACACACAATGTGTCCATGTCCAGGATGGATGCGAGCTCAGTTAGGCTGCCCAACTTGACAATGGAAGCCACCCAGCCAATGCCGTTGGTGGACTGCACCCAGTTGACACAGCACATGCCCTTCTATCAAGGAGAAGAGCATGCCAAAGGGCCTCCAAGCCAAAGCCAGACCGAAGGGCCTCAGTGCCACCATTGCACCTCTGAAGGGCTGCAGATCAGCCAGCCAATCAACAGCATTCAGAGCCACTACTACTCCATCGCCAGGCCTCAAGGCCACTACTACCCAGCGACTGGGCCAGATGTCCAGTTGCTGTTGCTGATGGAGACGTCACAAGGACATCTACAAGGCCTCCCATCAATGGAGGTGCTGCTGCCACTGCCACTGCAGAGACCTCGGTCCCCGCTGCTGCAACCGCCTCCAAGAGACTATCCAGGGGCTCCGACCAAGCCCCGACTAGAAGGCTTCTACGCCTATGGAGAGAGAAAGCCTCTCCACCCCTCAGCTCAGCTGGGACGGTGCTCAGAACCTCCTCCACCCTTCACTCATCGTCCCTCCACTCCTCATCCACAGAGAGGAGATGTAGAAGACATGGAGGTCAGTGCCTCCTTCCTCTCCACTTGCGAGCACACCCAGCAGGAGCTGGAGGCTGCACGGAGAGTGAACAAGGCTGGAGGAGACAGC
Source organism: Ptycholaimellus sp. GST1_10 (assembly GCA_030248095.1). Lineage (NCBI taxonomy): Eukaryota > Metazoa > Nematoda > Chromadorea > Chromadorida > Chromadoridae > Ptycholaimellus > Ptycholaimellus sp. GST1_10. The sequence continues at coordinate 9,382 of JASANA010005910.1, read as the reverse complement.
CTTCTGGCAAGGGGACCACATCGGAGCCAATGGCCAGCAAGCTGGCGAGAATCGTCCTGCCAGCACCCCGGAGAAACGATCCCATTGCCCTACAGGCCACCTCAGAGACCAGCCACTGTCCCCCCGCCTGGGACCTTCTACTTCGTCCCAGCCGCACAGCAACAAGAGCTGCAACAACCGTGGCATTAGCAGCAGCCGAGACACCAACCTCAGGCGATTCAGCTGCCAGCCCAACCTCTGCCTGGAGCGCCACCTCAGCTGCCGGCGCAAGTCCAAGTTGGAGAAACGTTGCATCATCCACCGGTGCAGCAGCCCTTCCAGCTTCAAGGGCAACCGTGGAGCCAGCCAGTGCTGGCACATGCTCCGGCTCCACTCCAGATGCAACAGATCTACACCCAGATCCCCTTCTGCCCCACGCAAACTCCTCTCATCCGTCCTCCTCATTCCTCCCAATTCCAAGAGAATATGGGACAGATGGGAAGGACTGTGGAGACCTTCCTCCCGGAGAGACAGCGTGGAGTGGATAATGTGCCTGCGGAGGCTGGACGCGTCCCACTGCTGCAGCCGTCCGTTGCACCCCTCCAACTTCCTCCGCCCCCGCAAGATCCTCTGCCGGAGCCTCCAGTCTTCCTTCCAGTGAGAACGGGAGAGGAAGGAGGAAGAGAAGCGACATCCGCCCAGCAGCAGCCGCCTGCTCAGGCAACGTACAACCCGCAACAGCCGGCCCAGCAACAGGCTGCTCAGCCACAAGCGCCTCCACAGCCGTCCCTGCAACAGGCTGCTCAGCCACAAGTGCCACCACAGCCAGCCCTGCAACTGGCTGCTCAGCCACAACAAGTGCCGCTCCAGCCAGCCCACCAACCCACCGCTCCGCCGGACCCTCCGGCGCACCATCAACTGCCTCCCGTCCCACAGACGTGGCCACCGCCACCGCTGCTGCATGTCCAGGCCCCATTGCCTGCTCCGCAGCAACAGCCTCAACAGCCCGCCCCACCCTTGCTACAGCCTCCCCAATGTGACTTTGTGCTGCCGCCACAACAGTACAAACAGGTGGCCGCACTGCAGCCTCATCTGGTCCAAGGACTGCAAGGACCAGTCTACTGTGAGGCAGCACCAGTTCAGGAACCACCGGCGCCATCGATGGGAGCAGCCATGACTCAGATAGCTGCCGCCTTTGCCCACCAGCAGGCCCAAGCCAGCCTCCCCAAGTTCCAGCTGCCAAAGTTTGAAGGGAATCCGCTGGAATACAACCATTGGCGGAGCCTCTGGAACAACATCGTCCAACAAGCTCTGATCACGGCGACAGAGCAGATGCTGCTGTTGGCGGACACATTGAAGGGACAGGTGGCCAACATCCTGAACCTCTATTCTGGCGACCCCAACAATGTGGACTGCATCCTCAACAACCTCGACCAGGAGTACAACAACCAGGAGTACAGGAGTCATCATCATCAGCATTGTCCTCGCCCTCATTGCCATTGGCGCGTCTGCTGCCTTCTTCTGCTGGTCCTCCCAGTACACCGACTGGGGAACGCGAGCAAGAATGAAGATGGTGGAATGGAAGACTGGCTTCCTGAACATGGAAGTTGGAAAGAAGCTGGCCAAATGGATACCCAAGAAGGAGACAACAAACGACATCAACTGGACATTGCCTGAAACTCTACCCTTCCAACAGCCACCCCTCACCTTCTCTCAAGGCACTCTAGCCCCAGAGGTAGCTGTCGGAGGATGACTGGAGTTCCAAGACCCCAGCCCCATCGTCTTCCCCAACACCAGCCAAGAGGCCGAAGAGGAGCAGAAGGATGAGCAAGGAAGAGATCGGTGACAAAGCGGGTGCAGCCAGTCCCCAGCCGCCTCCTCCTCCGTGTCAGCCATCCGCATCCCCACGCGGATCTTCAGGCAGGGATCCAGCACCTCCCTCCGATGCTCGACCTCATGCACGCCTTTGATGGCTCCCCAATGAGACTGACGCCTCCAAAGTGATTCAATTCCTCCTGTCATCATCAAGGCCGGGACGCTGTGAAGAGCAGCGATGCGAAGAACTGCTCTTCTTGCCAGATGGAGTGAGTACTGACCTCACCTACCACAGCCCCATTGTGGACTGTCATAACATCCATTCTTTCCAATTTGTCAACCCAGACTCCGCTGAGGCCACCACTGACTTTTTAAGAACTTCACGCACGGATCTTGCACCACTTTCCTTCAAGCTCTGGACATTCATCATTTACAGCCAAACACCCCAGTGCTATTCAACTCCCACATCATGCCCCCCTTTGCCGTCTTAGCTGCCTACTCTTCAAACCTGCCAGTCCTGGAGAGGAAACTCAACGTATTGGTGAACTACACAAGCCAGTTGTCCCTAGACACACAATGAGTTGTGCAAGGTCTAGAGGCACACAGACAAGCACAGGGAGACGCCGTTGGAATGATGTTGGAGGGAGCTCTAGGACTGGCCAAGACATCATGGACAAGCCTCAGTCACCTCGGCTCCTCCATGATCAAGCCCATCATCACAGTCGTCAGTGTTGTCTTTGCCATCATTGCAGTCACTGCCGTTGGCATGCTGACCTTCTGGGCTTCACAGTACACCTCCTGCAGTGATGTCATGAGGCGGAAGGTGAAGACATGGAAGGAGAGACTACAAACGTCAGTCTTCCTCCGCAGCTCGCTATATATATATATATATATATATGTATATATGTATATATATATATATATATATATATGTGTGTGTGTGTGTGTGTGTGTGTGTGTGTGTATATATATATATATATATATATACCGGGGGGTAGGAAATCTTCATCCGATACATAATGGAAGTTTACTCAGGATTGGGTGCACATATTTTGATCCAACTTTGTGACAAGTTAGTCCTAGGTATCCTTTATATTGTCCAAAAACGGCAGGCAATTAAAATTATTTTTGAATCCTTGACAATCAAAATTGTAAAATCACTCCATTTCAGAAAACTTAAACATACAGTTTGTACCATATTTTCAAACCAGTGTTGTGAGCTCAATAATGAATATATTTGCACAATATTTTATGGGTTTTACATCCACTATTGGGTGTACCTCAGCACCAATTTTCATCGTTTTCTGATCAAACTGTCCTGAGCATATGGTTGGAATATCAAAATCGGATGAAGACTTCCTACCCCTCCCGCTATATATATATATATATATATATATATATATATATATAAGAGGACAAAAATTAAGCAACCTATATAGACCGCCAGCGAAGCAGCCATTTGGGGTTGCTCCATGGTCAAAAATGCTGAAAACTATCTGTTCTTTCTGACCTCTGTAGTTAAAGTTACAAATTTACTATGCAATATTTCATTATAAGAGTTTCAAATTTAATTTTATCACGTTATAGCTCAAGCTAGTTAATGATAAGATAAATCTAAAAGTGCATCAGCTTGATGCCCAAACAATTTTAGTGCAAGCATTTAAAAGAGTCCAGCTAAAAGAAAAACTATTGAATCGGAGATTGACAATTTCAGTAATTCTATCCACTTTGTAAAGACAAAGGCCCTTTTTATATTAGATAAGTTAAAAAACGTAGAAACATGTAAACACATGTAGTTCCATGATGTTTTTTAGGCTGAAAACCTTTATGCATGGGGGAGAGGGGGCGATGGGGCGTGGGGGGTGCCTGATGTATCACCTGTGTCAAAGAAAAAATTGATCCAAGGACCCTTAAACATAACAATTTCATGATAAGAATTTCAAATTGAATTTCATAACGATATAGCCTAAACTAATTTTATGATAAGATGAAGCAAATACAGTTTATAAACCAAATTTATATACAGAATATTTAGCTTAAAAAGGGCTTCTTGAACTAACCCAATGCTTATAAAGAGGTTTCTTCTTAAGAGGTCATTTCATTTCTCTCTTTCTCTTTTCATTTCACTAAAAATTATCTTTCCTTATGGCTTTTTAAATTTGGCACCAGTTTCAAGGTCCGAGTCATGCTCGTATCCAAAATTAGACGAAATATTTGGAGTAAATTTAACGAACAAAAAGTATGACATACGGCTGGCATCTTTATCATTTTTTTATATTAAATCAATGGAAAAAAATGCTTACAGAAGGAAACAACTTAGAAAATATTATGGTGAAAAATTTCAACGGAATTCATGCAAACTCATTTTTATTATTCAGTGCAATAAAGAATGTATGGGTTCAAAATTAATAGAAAACGAAATGATGAAACATGATGACCTCGTTCTTTTGAAAAAGGAAAAAAGGTATATAGATATTAATCAACTATTCTGGGCAGCTGTTGATCATAGTTATAAATTTGCTTGGTTTCTCAAAAAGTTAAAAATTGTATTTGTGCATTCAAATGATGATGCCTTAATTAACCCAAATGCTCATAAAAATATTGTACAATACATTACAAAAAACAATCTCTCAGGCATTTTTGGAAAGAAAATAGTTTCGTCAGCCGTATTTCGCCGAGGAGAACTGTATGGCTTAGTATTTAAGCTCACAGCACGCATGCAATGCAGTCAAAATGTCGCAGGGGAAGTGACACACACAATTAGCACGTCTGGACGCACACAAGGTATACTCGACTGTCGCCAAGAGATGCTCGGCTTTAATTGAAGATCCCACCCAGACGGATTACATGCCGAAATTTCAGTATCGTTCATTGAACGAGGTATTCTTGGCTGTTGCCTAGGGATGCGCGGCCTTGTTCAAGATATCACCATGACATACATGCATGCCAGAAACTAGTGGATTTCATTAAAAAGTGGTGTATTTATGCTTGTTCAAATTTTTGAAACATCAAGACTAGGTTTTTGGCTATAAATTTGAAAAAAATGTTTCATATATTCCTTCCAACGGCTTCATGTTATCACCTTGACAGACGTACCTGCCAGAAATCATTCTGCCGAGGCTGAGGAGGCCTTGGGGGGGGGGGGGGAGCAAAGCGTCAATAGACAGAGAGATTGAAGCAGCCGTCTGGTCGGACGGGTAGAGTAGGCAGAGTGGACCATTGTGGTGCTGGCTAGAGGCTGGCTGGACGCGCGAAGGGGCCCAGGGCGAAGGGGGGGGGGGGGGAAAGGCAGGTCACATAGCGGTAACAGGTACGCATACATCGGTCACCTATTGCGCTTTGCGCCATTATACTTGTTTAATGGGGGCTGGAGAGCCGAGAGGGGTGAGAGGCAGCTTTTATTGGTTTCAATTCTTTTTGGTACCAGGTAAGCTTTTGAGGGGAGTGGGTCGGACTTGGCAAATCTTTTTATAAAATTGTGCGGTTGGAGCAAGAGCTAAATTGCAGCCGGCAAATGAAATATGGTAAAGGCGGCCCGCCAGCCTTAACAGAAGCTGTTGCAAATCAATGAACACACTCAATAATTGGCCGGCTTTTTTTGAATTATGGCTTGTTTGCAGAAGTTTTGGGGCTGGGCTGTAAATTACGCAAAGGTGCAAACAGGAGCAATGGAGGGCGTCTGCCGGCACCAAGTGAGTGTGTCTGGTGCAGCAGTAGCTGTACAAGACTGAAGTGGCACCGGCTAAGGAGGTCTCAATTATGTTGGTAAATTATGGTTCTTGTAAATTAGTTGCGTCTAAGTGATGAGTGGCAGTGCTAGGTGCAAAGCCTTGCTTGGTCTGCGTTTTTTGGGCACCTGTTTCAGGTCTGTTTTGGAGAGAGAAAACATGGATATACCATAAAATTAGGGAGATGATCGATTGCGTCAGGTGTAAAGCTCTGGTGAAGGTGTAAAGCTCTCCCCTCTCATCCCTCCTCCTATCAAAAGTGCCTGACAATTTCGCCACATGCAACATCACTCCTTTCATCACAGCTATTGCGGAAAAGCCATGCTATATGCAGCTGTCGCCAATAGATGTGCGGCCTTGATCCTAATCAGTGAATAGCTTTTCAGGTCAGGTACCTGGAAAATGAAAAAAATGCAAAATGGTAATTTCAGTTCCATTTACCTGCGCATTTCCATTTTCATTTCACCTGAAATGAAAATACATGGAATTTATTTTCGGAATTTCCATTACCATTTTCTAGGTTTTCAGGTGTTCTTCAATTCAGGAAGCTGAGTCTAACATTTACAAGGCAAAGTGCGCCATTTGAAACGCAAAAAAGGCACCACAACGACTCTGAGAGCATGGAGGTGTATTATAATGGAGGAAAAGCTTCTATAACACTGTGAGGGGGGCCGAAATGCGAAACTCCAAAAGTTTTTACTGAAATTTTGAATCTCCGCTTTAGTGTTTTTTTCTCTCTTAGCTGGCCTCCTCATAACGCTCGCAATCATATTAGCTTGGGAATCAAGGTAATGAAATTTATTTGATTCATCTTATCATGAGACTAGCTTGGGCTATAAGGTGATGAAATTAAATTTGAAACTTTTATCATGAAAATATACTTACAAAATTTTGAACCTCTAAAGAGCTAAGAGAGCCCAGAAAATTTTTTGACCGCGGAGCGGCCCGAAGGGCCGCTCCGCGGTCTATAGAGGTTACTGAATTTTTGTCCTCATATATGCGTATATATATATATCTGGAAATGCTGTCCACGGGCGAATTCTCAACGGATCTTGCCAAACTTTTTTTTCCTGAAAGGTAGTGCAATTTTAGGAAGATCTGGAGGGGTGGAACCGGTTTCCGAGCATTTGAAACATTACTTTTTTGGGTAGAAAGGTTGAAAAATGGGGTATGTTGATAAATGGCGAATTCTCAACGGATTTGCACAAACTTTTTTTTGCTTAAAGGTAATAAAATTTTAGGAATATCTGGAGAGGTGGAACAAGTCCCAGAGCATTTGAAACATTACTTTTTTGGGTAGAAAGGTTAAAAAATAGGGTATGTTGAGAGCTCCGCGGTCACCTATTGCGCTCTGCGCCATATACTTGTTACTATTGTAATATTGTAATTTTATGACAGGTTAAAGTACACGTATGGCATGAAAAACATTAAATAATTTAAACAAATGCTGCTGGTAGCAAAAATGAAAAGATGGGGAAACTAATAATTTTTTTTTCAAAATAATATATTTTCATTGCAATATATTTTCATTGTTTATCTCAATGTTAACCAATGTTTAGTTTTTATTTTTAGCTCTATCTGAACATTCATACTATGGTGGTCAAAATTTTCTAGGCTCTCTTAGCTCTTTAGAGGTTCAAAATTTTGTAAGTATAATTTCATGATAAGAGTTTCAAATTTAATTTTATCACCTTATAGCCCAAGCTAGTTTCATGATAAGATGAATCAAATCAAGTTTTTTTTTAAAATAACGCTCTGTGTCTGCTGCGTCCGTTGAGCCTACTCACAGCTCTGTAACATGCCCACAAAGTATTTGGCAGGCAATCATATTTTCAAAAGATGTAATAGGGTTGGTCCTTGGCTAAGAGGGGACTGTGCTTCCGCTCTGCTCGCACAGCCCCAATAACACAGGGGTTGAAAGTGACATTATGTTAGCGGCTGCCATAAATCATAGAAAGCACCTCCAGAGGTGTTCTTTGGCTTAAAAAAATGCAAAGAACTTGAATTATTCAGACCAATCATTTGTTTTGTGAGTTTACCTGCGGTTTCAGAGCTAATCTCAACAAGTATATGGCGCAAAGTGCAATAGGTGACCGCGGAGCATATTCCCTCTCACACATTCATCTGTAGCAGATGCTAAAAATTGAGGAATGTTTTCATAGCAAGGGTGAACATTTTCTCTCAAAAGGGTAAGTATGTGGTTTTTCAGCCAATTTCAAAAGTAAATACAGATTCATAATCGGTATATATGAATTGTGAAGCAAATAACCAAAGTCTACTGTGCAATTCTAAATTGTTCAGCTGCTACTGATTATTGATTCTATTGGCATGCATAAAAGTTTGTCACTCAAAAGGGTGGAGGGTGGAGGGTAAGTCTGTGGTTTCTCAACCATTTTGAAATATAAGCACAGATGTGGCATATCGAAAGCCAGTTCCATTTCTCCTTGCGAGGCTGCACTGCACTGCCCCTTCTTCCGGTGGCCTTGAAGAGGCGGCACTGCCCCTTCTTCCGGTGGCCTTGGAGAAGCGGCACTGCCCTTTCTTCTGGTGGCCTTGAAGGAGGGGTATGGGGCCTTGCCGCGGCAGAGCGATTTCAGTCTTGTCTATTACCCGCTCCTGTCGTCCCCTTTCCCTGCATTGGTGCCTTCCGACTAAAGAGATCCTTGCTACGTTCCTGCTGTAATGCATCACAGCGTTTGGTAGAACAGCAAGCTTGGTTTGCTCAGCTGTATCCTGCAACCTACCACCTCTACAAAGCCTACTACAATGCCCAGCCCAACTTCCGCCCACTGTGCCCTTTCAACAACTTCAGCCTTTGATCTTGCCGCCTTCTAATGACAGCATTCAAGTCAAACTACTCAAGTCACCAATTTACCGCGACAGGACAATGAACTGAAACAGCCTGCAACCAACTGCCCTTTGCTTCGCATCCAGACAAGCTCACCTGCAGCAACAGAAATTCACTCAGCCATGGCTTTGTGAATTTTGATTTGACAAACAACATCTGCGACTATGCTGCAAGGAATTGAAAATTGACTTTGAGTCTATCTTCAATGTCAGCTCTTCACCAGCAACATTGCAGTACCGAGTTTCATGCTATCCTTGAACGGATATTGTGAAACTCTCTATGTCAATCAGCATCATCGATGATGTCAATCAACGTCATGGCCACCATACTTTGCTGCAACAGGACTGAAAACGAACTGAAAAGTTCCTTTTTGACTCCAGCCCGCTTCAATGATTTCACTCTATACTTACGGATTTTTCAAAATCATTCTACACCGATGATCAAAACAAGATTCGACTCCGCTGCATAACATTGAAAATTAACTGAAAAGTTTCTTTTCATGCAGTCTTTGCAAGCATTGTCAACAGAATTTCATTATCCTTGTACGGATTCTGAAATTCTCCACTGCTGCCAGCCTGCCAGCTCCAAAACAACTTCTCTGCTGGACTTTGAAAATTGGCTACTGTCAGTTTTTAAATTGGTGCTGCCAGCCCAATTCTACACTGGCACGGAAGCAACTTTGCTGCTTGGACATCGAAAATTAACTGCAAAGTTGTTTTCATGCCATCTATGCAAGCACCGTTGATGGCAATTTCATTATCCTTGAACAAATTCTGAAATTCCCTGCAGCTACCAGCCAACCAGCGGAATCTCCATCTTTGCTGCCAGAGTTTCAAAATTGGCTTCGGTCAATTTCCAAAACTTGCTGCTGCCTGCTGCAATCTTCGCCAGCCAACACTGTTTATGAAATCCTTTTGGATTTGTAAACTTTCAAGCATCTGTGGAAAAGACCAGCCTGATTCAGAATTGGCCACTGTCTTTTGACATCTCCCATCTAGATTTACTAATCTCT